>JAODUO010000284.1:232500-257500 GCA_025642075.2 Ridgeia piscesae
CTGCCACTGCCACTGTCAATGATGTTGTCGCTGTATCTGACTGTCTGTCTGTCTATCAATTTTTCCGTATCCCTGTCTCTGTCTATCTGTCAGTCTGTTTGTCTGTCTCACTGACTGACTGTCTCTCGCTCTCGCTCTCGCTCTCGCTCTCGCTCTCGCTCTCGCTCTCGCTCGCTCTCGCTCTCGCTCTCGCTCGCTCTCTCTCTCGCTCTCGCTCTCTCTCTTTCTCTCTCTCTCTCCTCGCTATCTCTCTCTCTCTCTCTCTCTCTCTCTCTCTCTCTCTCTCTCTCTCTCTCTTCTCTCTCTCTCTCTCTCTCTCTCTCTCTCTCTCTCTCTCTCTCTCTTTCTCCCTCTCTCTCCCACTCTCTTTCTATCCCTCTCTCTCCCACCCTCTCTCTCTCTACCCCCATCTCTTCCTTCCCTCCCTGTCTTCTCTCCTCTTCTCCTTGTCTCTTGTCTTTCCCTTCCCAGGATAGTGATTAACTGCCCACGAAATTAATCAGGTCGACTGTTTTTATTTTAACGCCTACGGACATAATTCCTTTTCAAACAACACACGACAAACCACCGTATTTCTCCTCTTGTTGTATTTAATCTAAACAAATATGTTTTATGTGTTTTATGTTAGTTTTCTCCCATCCGCGCATTATATTTAATCGAAAGGATCAACTATCTGCCGTCTCCGTGAATCAACACAGCGGATTACTGGTGTTTTATATACTCTATCACGACAGCTTGTATTCCTGAGCCAGCATCTTTGTATTTCTCTTGCAATATGGCGACTAACACAAGATGTCCACACTATCTTTCTCAAGCGATCTTAGTCAATTCGTCCGCATGAGATAAGTGGCTAGCATCGTCCAATTTATGCGATATCCGAAATTCCCTTGACGATATGATGCCATTTCACTAGTGCGGTGACAGAAAGCACATTTGGGGTGTTCAATCCTCGTGTGGTTCGTCTCGTCAGTAGTGTCTTTGATTGAATGCGCTCATCAATTGTGCACCAGTAGCCTCTCGTCAATTTTATTGTAGAGATGTGAATCGTAACTGCCGCCTCCCGTCGATGTTGTCGTCGTCGGTTCACCGAGTGCGCGCCTGCGTGCGCACTCGCTCTGTACTGCGTTGAACTTAGGCTGTCGTACTTGCGGTGTTGATGAAGATAGTGTGAATTCGACATGACTAAAACAGCGCGTGCTGTGTCATTTATTGTACACGCCCCAAAGTAGGACTTTTTGAATCCAGTGAAATGTTAAACGAACAGAGCGCAGAGGCTCACGGGTAGAGCTGCGGACTCTCGACTACGAAGACCCGGATTCGAATCCTGTGCTGCGGTGTTAAAACCTTGGGAACATGTTTTCTCTCTACATTGCTCCAGTTCACTCAGCTGTATAAATGAGTACCTGGCTATAGATAGTGGTGGATATGTGTACAAGCATCCCTTCGCGCATTAATTGTAGCATATGGCTGGATGTTTCTCAGATAAGTTACCCAAAGACCCCAAATGCACCCTAAGGGACTTTCAATTGTATAACCATTTAGGCTACAAATGTAAACTCTCACAAACCCGGGGACATCCAGAAAATTCGGAAATGTCGTCAGGTACAGAGTTGCATAACGATACGTTAATTTGACAAAATGAAGTGTCTGATTGCTGTAAGGCCATGCTAATGCTGTAAGGCCATGCTAATGCTGTAAGGTCATGTTAATGCTGTAAGGTCATGTTAATGCTGTAAGGCCATGCTAATGTGCAGAAACGTGTGTCATTCGGAGGAACGATGCAAGTCTTCTCCAGCGAACAAAGCAGAGAAAGCTCTGAAGGGTCGCTGGCAACATTTATATTTGTCGTAATAAAGATAGAGAGATGGGTATGATGGGTATGACGGGTGACAAAGAGAGATCAGGGTCCATTTCGTTAACTTTGTTAAGAGCTCTTAAACCCAATTTTGCACTTTAAAATCAGTTTTGATCCTTAACAGTGATCCTGAATACTTGAAAACTGTCAGCACCATGACGCACTAAGGGGGCGTTGTCACTTGTGTGTCATGGAAATAGTATCCACTGTAATTTGGCAATGGCAATTTGCGGTTGTTTTTTTAAATTTAATTTCACAACGGATTTTGCTTAAGAAGAAACTTTCCTTAAGAGCTCTTTATCTTAGTGAAATGGTTCCCTGATTTCGACCCTTGTTATACAGAGAGGAACATAATGTTGTGACAATGTTGTGACAATGTCGTGAAGGCTGCAAGCGCGGGGTAAACCAGGATGGGTGCAGTTGGCAACATTTGACTGGAATGGTTATGTTTATCGACACCCGTATTTACCGAACGGTGCTGTTGGCAACATTTGACTGTAATGGTTATGTTTATCGACACCCGTATTTACCGAACGGTGCTGTTGGCAACATTTGACTGTAATGGTTATGTTTATCGACACACGTATTTACCGAACGGTGCAATTGGCAACATTTGACTGGAATGGTTATGTTTATCGACACCCGTATTTACCGAACGGTGCTGTTGGCAACATTTGACTGTAATGGTTATGTTTATCGACACACGTATTTACCGAACGGTGCAATTGGCAACATTTGACTGGAATGGTTATGTTTATCGACACCCGTATTTACCGAACGGTGCTGTTGGCAACATTTGACTGTAATGGTTATGTTTATCGACACACGTATTTACCGAACGGTGCTGTTGGCAACATTTGACTGTAATGGTTATGTTTATCGACACCCGTATTTACCGAACGGTGCTGTTGGCAACATTTGACTGTAATGGTTATGTTTATCGACACACCGTATTTACCGAACGGTGCTGTTGGCAACATTTGACTGTAATGGTTATGTTTATCGACACACGTATTTACCGAACGGTGCAATTGGCAACATTTGACTGGAATGGTTATGTTTATCGACACCCGTATTTAACGAACGGTGCTGTTGGCAACATTTGACTGCAATGGTTATGTTTATCGACACACATATTTACCGAACGGTGCTGTTATTTACCGAAGGGTGCAGTTGGCAACATTTGACTGCAATGGTTATGCTTATCGACACACGTATTTACCGAACGGTGCTGTTATTTACCGAACGGTGCTGTTGGCAACATTTGACTGCAATGGTTATGCTTATCGACACACGTATTTACCGAACGGTGCTGTTATTTACCGAACGGTGCTGTTGGCAACATTTGACTGCAATGGTTATGCTTATCGACACACGTATTTACCGAACGGTGCTGTTATTTACCGAACGGTGCTGTTGGCAAAATTTGACTGCAATGGTTATGCTTATCGACATACGTATTTACCGAACGGTGCTGTTATTTACCGAACGGTGCTGTTGGCAACATTTGACTGCAATGGTTATGCTTATCGACACACGTATTTACCGAACGGTGCTGTTATTTACCGAACGGTGCTGTTGGCAACATTTGACTGCAATGGTTATGTTTATCGACACACATATTTACCGAACGGTGCTGTTATTTACCGAACGGTGCTGTTGGCAACATTTGACTGCAATGGTTATGCTTATCGACACACGTATTTACCGAACGGTGCTGTTATTTACCGAACGGTGCTGTTGGCAACATGTGACTGCAATGGTTATGCTTATCGACACACATATTTACCGAACGGTGCAGTTGGCTACATGTGACTGTAATAGGGCGTGCAAGTCTCGCGCGCGAAAACGAGGCTGGGGCCGTTGAGGAAATTCATATTCTCCATGTTAACATATCGAACCTTGTTTTGTTTGTTTGTTTTTTGTTTGTTTGTAATAATCGAACTGTTCCCAAATAGCGTATTTCAGTTATATTGTCCGAAGGATTATTACAAGCAGAAGCAATGGAACACTTTGCCGGTGACAATGATCACGGAAATCATGAATTTTAATCGATTATTATGGTGGTTGCCATGGCATTAGCGGCAAGTACTTGTGTTTGGCGATCTTGACTAATAATGAAGAGTGTCATTTTTTGCGCAATACAACCTGTTATGATTATGTGTTATGATTATGTGCATTTAGACAACTTGTCAGATATAAGTGCTTATCGAAACCACAACGTACAGCAATGTAAAATGCAAATCCCGTAAAAGACACATACGGCATAAAATCGTGTTTATTATCTGCATAACGTAAATCGCTATATGTCTATGATAGTGTGGTAAACTCAATATTAAATCGCACATTTAAGATAAGAAGGGTATAACACAAGATATTTAAGACCTGATTTTCCTAGTATTCATCAGTCGGAAGCTACAACTGTCATCCATCTTTAGAATATTATTCTTGTGTCCAGTCCCCAATCAGCTCCAGTCGCGCGGAGTCTCGCTATGTATCGTGACCCACTTACAGGCCCTACTTTACCGAACGGTGCAGTTGGCAACATTTGACTGCAATGGTTATGTTTATCGACAGACGTATTTACCGAAGGGTGTAATTGGCAACATTTGACTGCAATTGTTATGTTTATTGACACAGTAGTATACGCACAACACAGATACAACTATGCCTGTTGCAAAGTAATGGTCATATTCGTTTGACTGTATACCATTCACCATTCTTCATGGTTAGGTGAATGCAAGAAGGCTTACATGTAATTAAGAGGCTATATACAGTCGTCGCCTGGCACAACTACAGATGGAGTTACATACCGAACGTGAAACCCTCTCAGCTTATTTATATATATTTATTTACAATATTGGATATTAGTGTAATTCGACATGCATATTAATTGTTTTACTAAATTATTTGTTACAATTATCAATACATAATTATAAAAACAATTACGTAACAATAATACCAATACATACTTATATACTTATATATATGGTATTAATGTTATGTAAATATTATTATTTTTATTAATATTTTTAACATATACTAAACTATGTATTACTATTAATCATACCTATACCATCATTTATCAATATCATCGTAATGTAATTATGTATTTTTATGATTAATACGTAATTTATTTATTTAAAAGTTCTACGCTATTTAATACTTTTAATTTTACATATTTATATACATATGCATATATCTTGTTTACATTTATTATAGAATATCAGTATTTTGTTCTTATTGTATACATATCTAGTTTTTATGTATTTTAAATAGTAATGTGTTGCGTCAATGATAACTATAAGAATGGTCATGACAACGACTACAACAATGATGACGACGACGTCGACAACACTGACTACAAAGAAGAGAGCGGCGACAACGGCAACAACCACCGCAACATCAAGCAATGACGATTACGATGTCAATCATGACAACAACAACAATGTCAACTTTGACAACAACATTGACGACAACGATGAAAACAAAAAGCAACAACAACAACAATGACAATAACGATGTCAATCATAACAACAACAACAACAATATCAACTTTGACAACAACATTGACGACAAAGTTGAAAACGAACACAACAACAACAATGACAGTAGCAATGTCGACGCCAAAGTACAAAAACGACAGCAATCATATAACCCAGTTTACCAACGGGCAACGTCTATTTGCGATGGACGACCTGATGGAAGCGGAACTTGTTATGTTTATTCGCCGCCATGTTCGGACGCCTCCTCTGCGCCAATATGCCGTGACTCACAGAGTGTGTAAACACATTATCAATAAAAACGACACACTTCTGCAGAGATGATGCAGTGCATCACTGGCCAATAGTATGCGTCATTCAGTCACCTTTAATCACATAAGCTAAGGGCATTTCGATATTGAATTGTTTTCTCATGTTTTAACAAGCGGTTTTCACATGCGTTGGGGGCGGGTGGAGGGGGCGGTGGGGAAGCAGAACATAACTGATTTACGTTCATCGTTAAATAAATCACAAGAAGGTGACACCATGAATTAAATTCATGATAGCGTAAAGGAAAGTAATGAAGTCATAATGAAATTAATATAAAACAAATTGCGATATCGTTTATAAATACATATAAAACTTTTTTTAATATTTCAGCGTAATCAATAATGTTACTAACAATTTTAATTATTAGCTTAATTGTAACAAGCGTACAAGAACCCAAAGAAGGTAGCGTATAGCAGTGATAAAAATCTTTTACCGAAAGCATGGCTTCCTACATCAACGATAATTGTATCTGTGATTATGACGACTATAATTTATTTAATGTGTGTGGTCTTTATGGTTATTGTCGCATCATCCGTACACTCAGAGGTGGTCCGTGTTGCGAAACGTGCAACGTGTCCAGTAGTGTCACGATACTGTGTCCTTCAGTAACAATGAAGACATACCATAGGATACACATATAACATCTGTAATGCCAACGCAGATGTCAATCAACCAGACAGTTGTGAATATCAACACGCAAGTAAGACCAATTGCACAGATGTCACACCAGCAAGCCTGGGAATTGGAATCTAAACGCAGATGTCGTATCAGTCAAACGTTAACGGTGATCCGCAACGCAGATGTTCGTTAATCAAACCGATATGATCATCAAAACAGAAGCTGTTGGGATGACCTAGCGGAACGTTGTGATCATCGACGCAGATGTCCGTCTAGTGGTCAAACCGATACGTATGACGTTGTTCCGCGTTAATTTGCAAACAACAATGGACGTTTTTCTGCTCTTACGCGAGAGTAGACAGACGGAACAAGTGGGCAGTCCTATTTGGTGGATGCCTCGATGTGCTAACGGGAAAGAACGACGTTACATCCGGCCGAAGGCGGACCATACTCCGATCTAATAGCGACGATACGCGGCCTAATAGAAGTCATTTGTTATCCCGGTACAGGAGTTTGCAATAAAACGGTATTAACCAGGGATACGACGTGACCCCGACAGCCGCAATCGGCCGGCCCGACGCACTGAAATGTAATTGTCAGCGTGTCGGTGATTGGAGACACGACGGCTGCGTCAGAGACACTGGGTCGCCTCGAATTGTGAATCGTCCGTTTTTCCTTCAACTACGGTGGTTTGTCGCGAACACATGATTCATTACATATAGCATACCGGACGCTTAGAACGTATGTACGCTGATGAAACACTTGTGTACGCCTATACTGACTGGGGAACAAACAGTATGCGTAAACTTGTACACTTAAAGCGTCACGACAATAAATACCATGCTCCATTATGAGTACCATGCATGCGTGCGATATGTTCTTCCTGAATGCAAATGGTAATATGTGCAATGCTTTTATTTTGTAGTATGCTTTTAGTATCCCTATAGATGTGTGGATCATTTAAAAGCATGTTGTTAGTTATGCATAAATCCAACACGTAGTTTTGTGAGTGCAAGCACGTATACACCGTACGACATATCATTATTACAGTAGAGATTTGGGAACCATTACGCGCTGAGCATCCGATTGCCGCTAATCTGGATGTATCGAATTCAAGGGCAGTTTTGATGGAAGTGTAAAAAGAACATTTGCACTACATCTGCCCCGAGGTTATGTATGTGTCGACTTCAGTTCAGACACTGAATTACACTTCTATATGGATGAATGCGCTGTGGCGCAGTTGCTAGAGCGACCGATTCTCGACACAGGTTCGAAAACTGGTTGGCCGTGTCGAACCTTTGACAATTTCACTCGCTGTTTATTGTTTCGGTTTACTCAGTTGAATGAACTAGTAACTGGTGGTTATTTGTGTGTGAAAAGAGTTCGTGCATTCTTTGCAGCATGGCTAGGTTTGCCAATGATTAAAATGTTAAGCGCTTTGAGAAACCCTAACGATTGAATTTTGAGCAGTATAAAAACTTACTTCAGGAAAGTTGTTGTCAGTGCGTTATACGGGCGCTACCATTTAAGTAGCGATAAATACGCCGACAAATAATGCATTTCGCTGTCGGCTCCCATGGCAACAGACATATTGTCGTTAATATACGCCAATAGCTGAGAAGATATAATTAAAACGTCAACAAACGGTTTGCCGAAATATATAGGCTATTGAGCTGCGCAAACTGGCCTTATATTGGCCCCTCGGAACTGAGAATACTTGTGGCTGTGACGTTGGACTGAGCCAAACCTCACTGTTTGCGCAATCTAAATTACTTGATTTCTGGATTATAACCGTTTTATATGAGCATTACCAGAAACACCAAATAACAAAGGTGACACATTTTAGTCAACTGACTGTGTTTACCGTGACATGGCGACAATGATGTCAGTTTTAATTACCACATTGACTATTAAAACGAGCTGTTTTAAGAACTACCATTCCCACTGGTCGTGCAAATACCTCGACTATAACATTGGGCAAGTAACCTTACACATGGACGTTATAATGTATAAACGCTTAGCACGATTAAAGCCAATTATTCCCAATCACATTATGTGTATTAATTGCACATGTCGATCATATCATTCCAGGATCATAAAACTTTTTATAATTTCGCAAACATATACCAAAGGCTAAAAGTCTTTTCCATGTTTCAACACGCAAACAATCTCGAAAGCAATTACGATCATTTCATGGTGACATTGTCGTCTAATTTCGCAGAAAGAACATTATGAAAAACCAGCATACTGTCTATTCAGTGGCCATTATTCATGTTCAGATATCGTTGCGACAGTTTCAATCAATAGCTAACACATTTATCACAGACAATAACAACACGTGCAATGCAAAAAGGAATCAATTTGTTTTTCAATAATTTACTTTTCCAGTCAAACTGTGTCGCAGCAAGGCCAGGCCTTGTGATCTTAGAGTTTAATAAATAACAACACATTACTTCAAATGCTACATTTATCAAAATAAAATATAAACAATTCGAACGATTGATTGTTCGTGGTTAACTTTTAATCTAAGACATCAAGGTTTCATTAGTGTTAGTTTCTTATGGGTTCTGAATAAATAACAATTATCAATGTGCATAACTGGAATGCAAATCTATTACATAGATGACATGTCAGACTTGTTTGTGAGTGAGTTGGCCACAAATACATTTCAAACCTTTAAAGATTGTTCAATAAATTATGCTATGTAGACAGAATAATAATTGTGTGTGTGTGTGTGTGTGTGTGTGTGTGTGTGTGTGTGTGTGTGTGTGTGTGTGTGTGTTGTTGTTGTTGTTGTTGTGTGTGTGTGTGTGTGTGTGTGTGTTGTGTGTGTGTGTGTCTGTCTGTCTGTCTGTCTGTCTGTCTGTCTGTCTGTCTGTCTGTCTGTCTGTCTGTCTGTCTGTCTGTCTGTCTGTCTGTCTGTCTGTCTGTCTGTGCGTCTCGGAAAACGATGGCGTAGCAGAATCTCTGTGAACATGTCCTATTCCTAAAGTGACTGCTTCCAATGCTAAAGTGACAGACCCGACCACAGTGGCTGCAGAGACACCGGAAGACTTGGGCAGCTCTCTCTCTCTCTCTCTCTCTCTCTCCTTCTCTCTTGTTCTTCTATCAACCGTCTGACTCTGTCTAGTCGCCACCGTTCTTCTCCCACAAACCCGCACCACGAGCTACCAGACGTCCCGGCCGCCAGTTCTGCTTTCTTAAGTTTTGATGTCAGCATCGTCCAGCGTCATGTCTCTCTTGCAGCCGAGGTGTTCAACTGGACTCACTCGTTCGTGGGATGATGTAACAACTGAAATGATATGATGTGAACAACTGACTTTATCGTTATACCTTGCTGATGCCAATTGGCAGAAAGGAGCTATACATGAGTTGAACAAGAATAGATGTAGTTAGTAATGGTCATTTAATCATTGTTACCAACTAGAACTCGATGAGATATAACCTATGCTCTAAACTTAGACGTGTTAACCTGGATACGTTGATTGTACGACGGGACAGCATTTGTCAAAAATATTTTGATAAACTTAAAGTCGACACACATAGATTAAATGATCTGCTGCCTGACAAAAGACATACCGAATATAATATTAGACGAGAAAATGTGTACCCATTGCCAGTCACTAGAACGAATAGATTCCGTAACTCCTTTATACAGTGGGCTTTACACAACTGCCATTAAACAAGTTTATCACTAAGGTATGATTTGCGGTCTCAAATGCATTTATAATGTATGATGTTTTGATGAATTAATTTCATTCTATTGTAATGTCAATCCAACTCAGTTGAGTTGCTAATAAAACTTATTATTAGTATTAGTATTATTATTATTATTATTATTATTATTATTATAATAATAATAATAATTATTATTATTATTATTATTATTATGTAGTAGTAGTAGTAGTAGTAGTAGTAGTAGTAGTAGTAGTAGTAGTAGTAGTAGTAGTAGTAGTAGTAGTATTAGTATTATTATTATTATTATTATAACAATTGATACTATCATCATTATAAATGACATAGAACACTGTGTATGAACAGATCGTGTAGTGAGACCAAGTCCAACTACAATCGATAATACGACGCACTGAAACCTTCTCAAACCTAATGGCTCCCTGTGTCATTCGCATGCCCCTCTGACGTAAATCGCGTGACATTGCAGGTGTCGCCTACTGCGAGACGGAGATCTTCCAGCCGAAGTGCAAGGAGAGCGAAGTGGTGGTGATCACGAGCGCTCGCTACGGTCGGATGTCGAAGTCGGGCCGCTGCGTGGGGCGAGACTTCGGCTATATCGGCTGCGCGACGGACGTGTTGGATCTCGCCGACTCCTGGTGCTCCGGGCGAAGCTCCTGCCAGATACCCGTGCCCAACTCCGCCTTCAAGCGCCGGGTGAACTGTCCGAAAGACCTGAAGCCGTATCTAGAGGTGAAACACCACTGCCTAGAAGGTATGGCTGATCTCTCATCAGCGTCCGTCGAAGTGATGAGTGTTGAATAAGTAGAATGGTTGTGTTGAATAAAGGTGTGTGTTTGTGTGTGTGTGTGTGTGTGTGTGTGTGTGTGTGTGTGTGTGTGTGTGTGTGTGTGTGTGTGTGTGTGTGTGTGTGTGTGTGTGTGTGTGTGTGTGTATGTGTATGTGTTGTATGTGTATGTGTATGTGTATGTGTATGTGTATGTGTGTATGTGTATGTGTGTATGTGTGTGAGTGAGAGAGTGAGAAAGATAAGTGAAACGATTATAATATTGAATAAAGGTTTATGAGTGTACGGGTGTGTGTGTGTGTGTGTGTGTGTGTGTGTGTGTGTGTGTGTGTGTGTGTGTGTGTGTGTGTGTGTGTGTGTGTGTGGTGTGTGTGTGTGTGTGTGGTAGAGAGAGAGAGAGAGAGAAAGTGAAACAATTACGTTGAATAAAGGAGTATGTGTGAGTGTGTATGTGTATGTGTATGTGTACGTGTGTGTGAATATATTTATATGTGTGTGTATGTTTATGTGTGATGTGTGTGAGTGTGTGTGCGTGTGGTGTATGCGTGCGTGCGTGCGTGAGTGCTCTCTCCTCTCTCTCTCTCTCTCTCTCTCTCTCTCTCTCTCTCTCTCTCTCTCTCTCTCTCTCTCTCTCTATCTTTCCCAGCAATGTAGCTGTTCAGTGTAAAGTTGACATGAAGTATCGATATACAGAATGGCGTATATTATTCTATTCGTTTTTGATTCAAAATAATGTGTAATCAAGCGATAAGTGACGACGTATCTGGCTGGCTGGTTGTGCGGCAGAGACGCGGTTAAAATAATCGTGTGTAAAGCCGTTCCCGATTTGTTGAAGCGGCAACTGGGACAAGGTTCAAACAAACGTGTGTACGGCTGGAACCACTGGGGGTATGAGAGTATGCATATTTAATAAGTGTGCATTACAAAGCAACAAGCTCCAGATGGAAAGTTCACAAGGGTCTTATTGGGTTATGGTGTTCAACGTCACCTCGTGTATTTATAACCTGTTCTTCTTTTACGTTTGTTTGTTTTTTCGTAGATCATTTACACTGGTAACAATAACAGCATCGACATTTTACGTGCACGCGGACAATAATTATTATTCACGCATGCATGCTAACACACACGCCCACACATACACGGACGCACACTGGAGCTTGTTGCTTTGTAGAGCGCAGTGGCTCAGTGGTAGAGCTTCGGACTCTTGCCTAAGAGGACCCGGGTTCGAATCCTGTGCTGCAGTGTTAAAAACGTGGGCAATGTTTTCACTCTACATTGCTCCAGTTCACTCAGCTGTATAAATGAATAACTGGCTATAGACAGTGGTGCAGTCTTCGCGCATTAATTGTAGCATATGGCTGGATGCTTCCCAGATAAATTGAGATGGTGTCTGAGTGAAAACAGGTCTGCGACGGAAGTAAAGTGTAAAGTGTTTTGAGCAATACTGATGATTTGATACGGCGCTATTTAAGAACTTACCATTTTCACACACCGACACGTCTATCCACACGCTTACGCCCATAAAAGACACAGCCATACACAATCACACTTCTAGCCTATAACCAAGTGGTAGTTTGGGCTCCAGTGACGTTTTTGTTTATACTGATCTCTCTCGATTCTCTGCTACCCTCTAGATGGTGCAGAAGGTTAAAGGACATCTCTCTGCTTGTCTTTCTTTCTCTAGACACAATGACTTGCAAGGTCTTGTATTACCGTTTCCATTTCTGAACTATCGCTAGGATGTCTTCAAAGTGTCCGATGATTTGCTTGATTTTATCTTGGTTTTCGTCTTTGCTGATACAGTCCTTGCTTGATATGCGCAGGATCTTGCGGTAACATCTCAACTACCTGTCCTGGATTCTTCGTTGTACGTATCGTGCAACGGTCCGTGTTTCCAAAGCGTAAAGGAAAAGTGTCATCAGAAGTGAGCGCGCAGCATTATTTTGGAACTCACCGAGATGTCGTTCCAGATGGTTTTTAAGTTTGTTAGTCGGGGTATTGTCTCTGCAACTTGGATGGCAATTTTAGTTTATATAAGTGATGAAAAGCAAGACATTGTTTCATGGCCTTTGTTGTGGTGTCTGCTTGATGTAATTTTATTTGTTGATCATCAGTTTTGTTTTGTTGGCATTGTTCTCTGTGTCGTATGGTGCAAGTGTGTCGGCACTATTCTCAGTGTCTTATGCTGCAAGTGTGTCGGCACTATTCTCCGTGTCTTATGCTGCAAGTGTGTCGGCACTATTCTCCGTGTCGTATGCTGCAAGTGTGTCGGCACTGTTCTCCGTGTCGTATGCTGCAAGTGTGTCGGCACTATTCTCCGTGTCGTATGCTGCAAGTGTGTCGGCACTATTCTCCGTGTCGTATGCTGCAAGTGTGTCGGCACTGTTCTCCGTGTCGTATGCTGCAAGTGTGTCGGCACTGTTCTCCGTGTCGTATGCTGCAAGTGTGTCGGCACTGTTCTCCGTGTCGTATGCGGCAAGTGTGTCGGCACTGTTCTCCGTGTCGTATGCGGCAATTGTGTCGACATTGTTCTCCGTGTCGTATGCGGCAAGTGTGTCGGCACTGTTCTCTGTGTCGTATGCTGCAAGTGTGTCGGCACTGTTCTCTGTGTCGTATGCTGCAAGTGTGTCGGCACTGTTCTCTGTGTCGTATGGTGCAAGTGTGTCGGCACTGTTCTCCGTGTCGTATGCTGCAAGTGTGTCGGCACTATTCTCCGTGTCGTATGCTGCAAGTGTGTCGGCACTATTCTCCGTGTCGTATGCTGCAAGTGTGTCGGCACTGTTCTCTTGTCGTTGCTGCAAATGTGTCGGCACTGTTCTCCGTGTCGTATGCGGCAAGTGTGCCGCACTGTTCTCCGTGTCGTATGCGGCAAGTGTGTCGGCACTGTTCTCCGTGTCGTATGCGGCAAGTGTGTCGGCACTGTTCTCCGTGTCGTATGCGGCAAGTGTGTCGACATTGTTCTCCGTGTCGTATCGGCAAGTGTGTCGACATTGTTCTCCGTGTCGTATGCGGCAAGTGTGTCGGCACTGTTCTCTGTGTCGTATGCTGCAAGTGTGTCGGCACTGTTCTCTGTGTCGTATGCTGCAAATGTGTCGGCACTGTTCTCTGTGTCGTATGGTGCAAGTGTGTCGGCACTGTTCTCCGTGTCGTATGCGGCAAGTGTGTCGGCACTGTTCTCCGTGTCGTATGCGGCAAGTGTGTCGACATTGTTCTCCGTGTCGTATGCGGCAAGTGTGTCGACATTGTTCTCCGTGTCGTATGCGGCAAGTGTGTCGGCACTGTTCTCTGTGTCGTATGCTGCAAGTGTGTCGGCACTGTTCTCTGTGTCGTATGCTGCAAGTGTGTCGGCACTGTTCTCTGTGTCGTATGGTGCAAGTGTGTCGGCACTGTTCTCCGTGTCGTATGCTGCAAGTGTGTCGGCACTATTCTCCGTGTCGTATGCTGCAAGTGTGTCGGCACTATTCTCCGTGTCGTATGCTGCAAGTGTGTCGGCACTGTTCTCTTGTCGTGTGCTGCAAATGTGTCGGCACTGTTCTCCGTGTCGTATGCGGCAAGTGTGTCGGCACTGTTCTCCGTGTCGTATGCGGCAAGTGTGTCGGCACTGTTCTCCGTGTCGTATGCGGCAAGTGTGTCGGCACTGTTCTCCGTGTCGTATGCGGCAAGTGTGTCGACATTGTTCTCCGTGTCGTATGCGGCAAGTGTGTCGGCACTGTTCTCTGTGTCGTATGCTGCAAGTGTGTCGGCACTGTTCTCTGTGTCGTATGCTGCAAATGTGTCGGCACTGTTCTCTGTGTCGTATGGTGCAAGTGTGTCGGCACTGTTCTCCGTGTCGTATGGTGCAAGTGTGTCGGCACTATTCTCCGTGTCGTATGCTGCAAGTGTGTCGGCACTGTTCTCTTGTCGTGTGCTGCAAATGTGTCGGCACTGTTCTCCGTGTCGTATGCGGCAAGTGTGTCGGCACTGTTCTCCGTGTCGTATGCGGCAAGTGTGTCGGCACTGTTCTCCGTGTCGTATGCGGCAAGTGTGTCGGCACTGTTCTCCGTGTCGTATGCGGCAAGTGTGTCGACATTGTTCTCCGTGTCGTATGCGGCAAGTGTGTCGGCACTGTTCTCTGTGTCGTATGCTGCAAGTGTGTCGGCACTGTTCTCTGTGTCGTATGCTGCAAATGTGTCGGCACTGTTCTCTGTGTCGTATGGTGCAAGTGTGTCGGCACTGTTCTCCGTGTCGTATGGTGCAAGTGTGTCGGCACTGTTCACCGTGTCGTATGCTGCAAGTGTGTCGGCACTATTCTCCGTGTCGTATGCTGCAAGTGTGTCGGCACTATTCTCCGTGTCGTATGCTGCAAGTGTGTCGGCACTGTTCTCTTGTCGTGTGCTGCAAATGTGTCGGCACTGTTCTCCGTGTCGTATGCGGCAAGTGTGTCGGCACTGTTCTCCGTGTCGTATGCGGCAAGTGTGTCGGCACTGTTCTCCGTGTCGTATGCGGCAAGTGTGTCGGCACTGTTCTCCGTGTCGTATGCGGCAAGTGTGTCGACATTGTTCTCCGTGTCGTATGCGGCAAGTGTGTCGACATTGTTCTCCGTGTCGTATGCGGCAAGTGTGTCGGCACTGTTCTCTGTGTCGTATGCTGCAAGTGTGTCGGCACTGTTCTCTGTGTCGTATGCTGCAAATGTGTCGGCACTGTTCTCTGTGTCGTATGGTGCAAGTGTGTCGGCACTGTTCTCCGTGTCGTATGGTGCAAGTGTGTCGGCACTGTTCTCCGTGTCGTATGCTGCAAGTTTGTCGGCACTATTCTCCGTGTCGTATGCTGCAAGTGTGTCGGCACTATTCTCCGTGTCGTATGCGGCAAGTGTGTCGGCACTGTTCTCCGTGTCGTATGCGGCAAGAGTGTCGGCACTATTCTCCGTGTCGTATGCGGCAAGTGTGCCGGCACTATTCTCCGTGTCGTATGCGGCAAGTGTGTCGACATTGTTCTCCGTGTCGTATGCGGCAAGTGTGTCGGCACTGTTCTCTGTGTCGTATGCTGCAAGTGTGTCGGCACTGTTCTCTGTGTCGTATGCTGCAAATGTGTCGGCACTGTTCTCTGTGTCGTATGGTGCAAGTGTGTCGGCACTGTTCTCCGTGTCGAATGGTGCAAGTGTGTCGGCACTGTTCTCCGTGTCGTATGCTGCAAGTGTATCGGCATTATTCTCCGTGTCGTATGCTGCAAGTGTGTCGGCACTATTCTCCGTGTCGTGTGCGGCAAGTGTGTCGGCACTGTTCTCCGTGTCGTATGCGGCTAGAGTGTCGGCACTATTCTCCGTGTCGTATGCGGCAAGTGTGTCGGCACTATTCTCCATGTCGTATGCTGCAAGTGTGTCGACATTGTTCTCCGTGTCGTATGCGGAAAGTGTGTCGGCACTATTCTCCGTGTCGTATGCGGCAAGTGTGTCGGCACTGTTCTCCGTGTCGTATGCGGCAAGTGTGTCGGCACTGTTCTCCGTGTCGTATGCTGCATGTGTGTCGGCTCTATTATCCGTGTCGTATGCGGCAAGTGTGTCGGCACTGTTCTCCGTGTCGTATGCGGCAAGTGTGTCGGCACTATTTTCCGTGTCGTATGCTGCAAGTGTGTCGGCACTGTTCTCCGTGTCGTATGTGGCAAGTGTGTCGGCACTATTCTCCGTATCGTATGCTGCAAATGTGTCGGCACTGTTCTCCGTGTCGTATGCGGCAAGTGTGTCGACACTATTCTCCGTGTCGTATGCGGCAAGTGTGTCGGCACTATTCCCCGTGTCGTATGCGGCATGTGTGTCGGCACTGTTCTCCGTGTCGTATGCGGCAAGTGTGTCGGCACTATTCTCCGTGTCGTATGCGGCAAGTGTGTCGGCACTATTCTCCGTGTCGTATGCTGCAAGTGTGTCAGCACTGTTCTCCCTGTCGTATGTGTGTTATCACGGCGCTCCGTCGTGTTGACACAGAACGTAGGGGTGTTGATTGTCTTACCTGTTATGCTGACTAATCCAACATGACCATCCATTGCACTGATCATTATTCTTTCGACTAACACGTTGAAGGGTGTGGACGACAGAGGCAACACTGCTGCATGACAGACCTTGTCGAATGTGGTCATCTCCACTGCTGCATGACAGACCTTGTCGAATGTGGTCATCCCCACTGCTGCATGACAGACCTTGTCGAATGTGGTCATCCCCACTGCTGCATGACAGACCTTGTCGAATGTGGTCATCCCCACTACTGCATGACAGACCTTGTCGAATGTGGTCATCCCCACTGCTGCATGACAGACCTTGTCGAATGTGGTCATCCCCACTGCTGCATGACAGACCTTGTCGAATGTGGTCATCTCCACTGCTGCATGACAGACCTTATCGAATGTGGTCATCCCCACTGCTGCATGACAGACATTGTCGAATGTGGTCATCCCCACTGCTGCATGACAGACCTTGTCGAATGTGGTCATCCCCACTGCTGCATGACAGACCTTGTCGAATGTGGTCATCCCCACTGCTGCATGACAGACCTTGTCGAATGTGGTCATCCCCACTGCTGCATGACAGACCTTGTCGAATGTGGTCATCCCCACTGCTGCATGACAGACCTTGTCGAATGTGGTCATCCCCACTGCTGCCTGACAGACCTTGTCGAATGTGGTCATCTCCACTGCTGCATGACAGACCTTGTCGAATGTGGTCATCCCCACTGCTGCATGACAGACCTTGTCGAATGTGGTCATCCCCACTGTTGCATGACAGACCTTGTCGAATGTGGTCATCCCCACTGCTGCATGACAGACCTTGTCGAATGTGGTCATCCCCACTGCTGCATAACAGACCTTGTCGAATGTGGTCATCCCCACTGCTGCATGACAGACCTTGTCGAATGTGGTCATCCCCACTGCTACATGACAGACCTTGTCGAATGTGGTCATCCCCACTGCTGCATGACAGACCTTGTCGAATGTGGTCATCCCCACTGCTGCATGACAGACCTTGTCGAATGTGGTCATCCCCACTGCTGCATGACAGACCTTGTCGAATGTGGTCATCCCCACTGCTGCATGACAGACCTTGTCGAATGTGGTCATCCCCACTGCTGCATGACAGACCTTGTCGAATGTGGTCATCCCCACTGCTGCATGACAGACCTTGTCGAATGTGGTCATCCCCACTGCTGCATGACAGACCTTGTCGAATGTGGTCATCCCCACTGCTGCATGACAGACCTTGTCGAATGTGGTCATCCCCACTGCTGCATGACAGACCTTGTCGAATGTGGTCATCCCCACTGCTGCATGACAGACCTTGTCGAATGTGGTCATCCCCACTGCTGCATGACAGACCTTGTCGAATGTGGTCATCCCCACTGCTGCATGACAGACCTTGTCGAATGCCTATTTGATCTCAAAGAAGACATGGTACAGATCTTGCTTGTGTTGCATGCGTTACTTGCAGACAATTCTTAGATTGAAGATCTGTTCAGAATTGTTCAGTCATGTCGGAAATCCAGCAGGTTCCTCGGCGATAATGCCTTTCCCTTCGGTAGGATCTTTGCTTGACTTTACCTTAAGAACTATTACGGCTGACTGTGGTAATTTTGGCACAGTTGTAAGTTGCCATTTGGGACGAGTGATCTTGTTGCAGATGTTCGTGGGGCGCAGATGACGGGTTCTTGTCATTTCTCATGTCTTTTTTCTCTAGCATCGTTTGACATATCCGTCCTGAAGTGCGGAGAACTTGTTGGTTTTACGATCCATCCGGCCTGGAATATATATTTGTAGTTGCCATCAGGTGGTATTTAGCGGAGTTGGAACTTGCCGGAGTTCTCCCTCTCCAATATTCACAATGTGACTGCCTTTGGCTAAAGACCTTGACTACTACACCAACGTCCCATTAACCCAGTTAGGCTATCTGAGTTGGTCAAATTATTCATTTGATTATCGCCTGGGTTCAGCGCCTGTTTTTCTGTCGTTCGAGATTTCCCATTCCCAGTCCCACCGTATGCCAAGGCTAATGAGCTGGGTCTGGTCAGATTTGGAATCAGACTGTTCCGTCTCCAAGATCCCTAACATGCTACTCTAGGTGCCGCAAGATGCCCAGTTACCGCAGTGTGCTATAGTGAAGCCACTGTGGAAAGGCCAAGTACCAGCCGGGAACGCGAGTACACTCTCGTCTTTTTCCCTCCTGTGAGGGAGCCAGCTGGCGGGCCCAGTTAAATGCGCGAGCGTAAAACGCATCAACTACAGACTCATCCACTTCACTGTAACAACTGACAGTTCACACAGACCTGTGTTACCATCACACCAGAAGAATCGGACTAACAAACAAATATATAAATGAACAACTCAAACAAACACATACATGCACTAACACTCTCGCGCCACACACGCGCACACGCGCACACGCGCACAGGCGCACACGCGCACGCGCACGCGCACGCGCACGCGCACGCGCACGCGCACGCGCACGCGCACGCGCACGCGCACGCGCACGCGCACGCGCACACGCACACGCCACACGCACACCACACACACACACACACACACACAATATATATATATATATATATATATATATATATATATATATATATATATATATATATATATATATATACGCGCGCTGCTCACACAAAGTAACGACAATTACATCGTCGTTCAGTGGTTCTGGTACTGTGGTCCCACATTCGTTAAAACGCATACCTCGCATGCGCGCACAACCGCAATGCCCGCTTTTATCTGCTCTGATATAGCGTTGGTGACACACGAGCGCATGGATTTTTATTTACAATATTGCATAATTCAGTTATATTGGAATAATTGATGTATTTTTACTAACGGAAACTATATTAATAACAACGGAGAATCCTGGCTCGCTACGGTCTCAGATTCTGCAGATTCGTGCCAAATCTCGGCACGATCAAATATGTGACCAAAACTCCGGGCTAGCGGGTACGTGTGATACACAATGCAACTGACGCTATCGGCCACGTCTCGTGTTGTCGTCCTGTTTCGTACATGTCGCCGTCAGATATCCCGCCCGCCTTCTGCAAGAGCGCCGTGTAACGACGTATTGGTAATCCGCCACGAAGCCGTCGCCGGCCATCAGATACGGTTAAATCGAAGTAATGACATTCCGCTTATCTCACCGCGGCGCGATTGCCGAAAACACGAGTTTCCACGCCGATCGATTGCAATGAATAAATATTAATATCGAAGCAGCGATCGATGACGGCCGGGTTCGAAGCCTTACACGAGGTTAGCGTCAAGCGTGCCGGATGTATTTTAGGGTTATGGTGTGGTTTAACGTTGGAATTAGAGCTAAGATTACCGTTAGCATTACGATTGGCGCGGTGATTGCTTTTAAGATTAGTTCCAGGATTTGCAGAATCGGACGTTCTGCGGATTACCCGCACCACCGGGACGACCCCTGACGGCAATTGCTGTCTTCAGTCGAGTCTCGCGAGACCGCACGACGCGGTTTCGTTCCGGCGAGATTTGGCAGCGACGCACGCTTCTAATACGCTCGCCAGACACGTGCGAGAAATGGCGCCGAAAGATGTAATGGGACTTGGCCGACCACAGGAGTTACGTAGGGTCGTCGACTTGTTGCTGCATATAAATGGGAACATATGGATGGGCTGAGGGGGATCGATGATGAGCAGTTGTATCGTACTCGAATGCAGGTTTTCTCCGTGGGAAATGCCGAAAAGAACGTGGCGCAAGACCCTTGGCGAAAAGAAAAGTAGGAATAGGTCAAACTACAATGCCGTCTTGTATTGGGTGGTTTTTGTAACTCGTGATAGACGTTTGTAATTTAGAAAAGGTCGGAGCAAGAAAGCACACCGAGTGAGTTTAGTCAAGGGATATTGTAGACTGTATACCAGGACATATTCATTGCCGAAATAGACGGGTGAATCAGAGCTGCTTCACGTGGATATCGCTACAAACTGGTCCCATGTCCACCTGTTATCTATCGGGTTTGCTCGGGATAGTATAAGCCCGTTCACTCGTACAACGTTATATATCTCAAATTGTATTGGCTCACCCTAAGCACGTAGCAACCTGGCTCTGTTGTACATATCTGCATAATATGTGTATGGTTTTAGTTAACACCAAGTGTTCAGATAATTGAACCAGACACACGGTTCAATGATAGAAAACAACTCTACGGAAAATACTAATGCTTTATATGTTAACGCATTCAAATCCGGCTTAAATATATCCCCGCGACTGATATGAATTCATGCCCACACATATTATATTAGCATTTATCCATAAATCAATGACTACAGGAACGTCGGTGGCGTACCAATCGCTCAACAACACATAATCAATCTCGTAGGCCACTAGACGTTGGGAATGCCTCGACTAAATGTCTTTAGTATTGGAATTTGCTGGAATACTCTAAGCAGAAACGATATTGTAATGATGATAATAAATTCCTTCATACGCTGCTTCTTGGATAAGATGTAAGGGGTAATATACAACACAGTACATAATTCATGATTTCTCTATATGACAATGAGTTGGTGTTTGAATGCTTTGGACGTGGTCTGTGTGTATTTGTGCGTGTTTGTGCGTGTCTGTGAGTGCGCGTGCGTGAGTGCGTGTATTTACGTAACATTTTGCCTATTATACATAAAGGTATGTTCTTATACGGTGCAGTATCCAAACCTCAGGACTGCTCAAAGCGCTTTACACTTTACTCCCTGGCAGACCTGTTCAATCAGACACCATCTCGGCTTCTCTGGGGTGCGCCTATGTCCACAATCCCACCGCCCAGTCACTGACACACAACGTACATGTCACCCTTCCTGTTGCCTCTACAGTTGAGATGGCGCACGGACAAGTCTGCACAGCAACGTCCTTCCTCGTTCCCGCCGCCAAGTCCGGATACCTCTCCAGCCACATCGCCCTGGACACTGGCCGCGGCTCCACCGACTGCCCGTGGCTCATTCGAACTGACCCCGGACGCCGAGTGGTCATCAACCTAATTGACTTCGGCTACGGGATGACGGAGCGTACGAATGCCCCGTCTAGCGAGTACGACCTGTGCACGGTGTACGCGATCATACGCGAGCGTGACAACCACAACGGCGTGACCGTGTGTGCCGGCACTGTACGTAACAAGACCGTGTACACGTCGGTGAGTCACGTGGTCGAAGTGAGGATCCTCGGCGGACGTGGATCGTACGCCGAGATTGCATATTTCCTCCTGAAGTACGAAGGTATGATTTCTCAAAGATTCAAGGATAAAAAATAATTTATTGTCCGTTTTGAACATCACCTTTTTATTCAGTCACACATTAAAATGGTAGTAATAAGATTGGTGATCCAGATAAACTTGATAAGACACATTAAAATTGTATTATATATTATATTTTATTTATTATATATATATATATATATATATATATATATATATATATATTAATCAGCACTAAAATATGTATGTTTAAAAATTGTTGTATATAAATAAGTACAATAAATAAGTATAATAATTGCATAAATAAATAAATAAAATTTCTAGCGTTGAACAATGCGTTAATTTATTCACACAAATTGCAGCGCTGTTTTATTTTGTTTTCATGTCTGCCACCTGTTAATGTCGTACCGTAAAGGGTGGCCGCATAATTACACTGTCCTGAAAATTAAGTTCTAAGCTCAGAGGAGTGGACTGATCGCCACGTAGATTGACACAGTGGCGCCATCTAGCGAGTGCGAATGCAACTTGTTACTCATTTCGCAATTCACGCACCGCACATCGGTCGAGGTGGAGTTGGTAAATGCGTAAGAGGTTTAGGACTTTGAAAAGTTATCAAGTCACTCATAATGCTTATCGCTATTACAGTCTGGCACAGATGGCAATGGCGTAGCAGTTGATGATGAGTATTATTATTGTGTTTGGTATTTCGCTACATAGCATATCCGTAGAAGTGTTATTGGGCAATACGTATTCAAAATATTTCGCAAACATAAAAACAAGATAGGCATATATCAATATTTAGACAACACGCAAGCAATGTGTACGCGATAAAATTGACTTGTCCGAGACGTCGTAACTGGTGTGACATTCATAAATCCTTCTGACATGATACTAGTTAAACCACCAGGTCTCCTGAAGTCGCTACAAACGCAACGAGGCTGAAGATGGCTCCAGAACTGCGCGTAAATGACGAACGCTTCGAGCACGGGAAATGTTCGTTTGTTATGATGTAAATTTAAAGATTCTCGCCTTAATGAATGTTTCGTAAAATTTTCGTCACTGTAACCGTTCTCGCGACCTGAAACCAATCGCTGAATATCGGGCGTGCAAGTCTCGCGCGCGAAAACGAGGCTTTGGGGCAGTTGGGGGCCGGAGGTCCATATACTCCATGTTAACATATAGGACTTTGTTTTGTTTTTGGTCGTAATAATCGAACTGTTCCGAAATAGCGTATTTCAGTTACATTGTCCGCAGGATTATTACAAGCAAAAGCAGTGGAACACTTTGCCGGTGATAATGATCACGGAAATCATGAATTTTAATCGATTATTATGGTGGTTGCCATGGCAATAGCGGCAAGTACTTGTGTTTGGCGATCTTGACTAATAATGAAGAGTGCCAGTTTTCTCGCAGTACTACCTGTTTGGGGCAAACGTATACATATGTTATGATTATGTGCATTTAGACAACCAGTCAGATATAAGTGCTTATCGAAACCACAACGTACAGCAATGTAAAACGCAAATTCCGTAAAAGACACATACGGTCTAACGTCGTGTCTATTAATTATCTGCACAACGTAAATCGCTATGTGATAGTGTGATATACTCAATATTAAATCGGACATTTAAGATAAGAAACGTATAACACAAGACATTTATGAACTGATTTTCCTAGTATTCATCAGTCGGAAGCTACAACTGTCATCCATCGTTAGAATAGTATTCTTGTGTCCAGTCCCCAACTAGTCTCGCTTAGTCCCCAATAAGCTCCAGTCGCGCGGAGTCACGCCATGTATCGTGACCCACTTGCAGGCCCTATACACGTAAGGTCGTGACGCAACCAACACACATCTCTCTAGTGTACGATGCAAACCAAACAATATGTACCAACCCTTAGATTAGCGAGAATTTCTAAAAAGTAAATGGTAATTTGTTCAGGATGTTGAAGATTAATCACTGACAGATTTGCTGCTGGGATGCAAACAGCCCAACAGGGAGACGTATATGCACACATGCGGTAGCTCGATTATAGTTATATACCATGGAATGGTAAAATACTCATGGCGCCGTAATTAACACACAAATTGGCTCCAACTGATGGATTAAAAGTAACGCATATCTGGACCATGTTGACACCCGCACTGTCCTGTTACTGGGAGCCAGCGAGACACGAGGCTGCTAGGACTGATGACGTTGGCGCCTCGTTGGCCACGTCGGTGATGGCTCCCGAAATGTGTCTGGGCGAGAGGCGTTGTTATGGAGTTGATTGTCGAATTTTCAGACGAGTACAGAAAACGTCGGCGGCGTCGGCAGACCAGCCGTCGCGTCCAGGCGATCTGTCTGAGTCAGAGTTCATTGACATGCATTGGACGTCAACGTTGTTGTGTTTAGTACGTCGCAGCTACGTGTTGACGCAACGTTTCACGAGATGTTGGAGGAAGATGGCGATGTTGTGTGAAGAGACTCGAATGAAGAACACCTGAGATGTGTTGTAGTTAGAACCAGAGTGCGTTCGGGAGAGAACTGCGGAGAATGGGCCGGCTGAGGAGATTGGAAACAGTGGGATGTGGTCGAGGGAGATTGTGAAGACCGCTGTTAAGGGGGAAAGTATGTGTGATGATCTACGTCGACCCGGCAGTGCACGGCGCATGGACTGGTGGTGGAGAAGTATCATCGGCTGAACAGACGTAGCGGTTTTGTGTCGATCTTTCAAGAGATCAACGCGAAACAAAAAGAGAGGGAGAAAGATGATGTAGACGAATAAAAAGACTTTCAGTTATTATGACGAGAATAGTTTGCAGCTTGGAGATGTTTACTCAATAGTCAAATATTTCCTTTTGACCAATAAAAGTGTTAGGTAATTAATATGGCCAGTGGCATGATGTTAAATATACGCAGTAAACTCTTGCCACTATACATCATTTGAGATCATGTCGACCTCTCCAGGACAAGGGAGGGTATATAATTATTATTTTATCACTACTAAAATAATATATATTTTTTATCACTGGTGACCGCTATTTACCATCC
>JAODUO010000284.1:267500-270000 GCA_025642075.2 Ridgeia piscesae
AGAGCATAGTGGCTCTGTAGGGCATAGTGGCTCTGTAGAGCATAGTGGATCTGTAGAGCATAGTGGATCTGTAGAGCATGGTGGCTCTTTAGAGCATAGTGGCTCTGTAGGGCATCGTGACTCTGTAGAGCATGGTGGCTCTGTAGAGCATGGTGGCTCTTTAGAGCATAGTGGATCTGTAGAGCATCGTGACTCTATAGAGCATAGTGGCTCTGTAGAGCATAGTGGCTCTGTAGAGCATGGTGGCTCTTTAGAGCATAGTGGATCTGTAGAGCATCGTGACTCTATAGAGCATCGTGACTCTATAGAGCATAGTGGCTCTGTAGAGCATCGTGACTCTATAGAGCATGGTGGCTCTGTAGAGCATAGTGGCTCTGTAGAACATAGTGGCTCTGTAGAGCATAGTGGCTCTGTAGAGCATCGTGACTCTATAGAGCATAGTGGCTCTGTAGAGCATGGTGGCTCTGTAGAGCATGGTGGCTCTGTAGAACATAGTGGCTCTGTAGAGCATAGTGGCTCTGTAGAGCATAGTGGCTCTGTAGAGCATAGTGGCTCTGTAGAGCATAATGGCTCTTTAGAGCATGGTGGCTATGTAGAGCATGGTGGCTCTGTAGAGCATCGTGACTCTGTAGAGCATCGTGACTCTGTAGAGCATAGTGGCTCTGTAGAGCATAGCGGCTCTGTAGAGCATAGTGGATCTGTAGAGCATAGTGGCTCTGTAGAGCATAGTGGATCTGTAGAGCATAGTGGATCTGTAGAGCATGGTGGATCTGTAGAGCATAGTGGCTCTGTAGAGCATAGTGGATCTGTAGAGCATAGTGGCTCTGTAGAGCATGGTGGCTCTGTAGAGCATAGTGGATCTGTAGAGCATAGTGGCTCTGTAGAGCATAGTGACTCTGTAGAGCATGGTGGCTCTGTAGAGCATAGTGGCTCTGTAGAACATAGTGGCTCTGTAGAGCATAGTGGCTCTGTAGAGCATAGTGGCTCTGTAGAGCATAGTGGCTCTGTAGAGCATAGTAGCTCTGTAGAGCATGGTGGCTCTGTAGAGCATCGTGACTCTGTAGAGCATCGTGACTCTGTAGAGCATAGTGGCTCTGTAGAACATGGTGGCTCTGTAGAGCATAGTGGCTCTGTAGAGCATAGTTGCTCTGTAGAGCATCGTGACTCTGTAGAGCATGGTGGCTCTGTAGAGCATGGTGGCTCTGTAGAGCATAGTTGCTCTGTAGAGCATCGTGACTCTGTAGAGCATGGTGGCTCTGTAGAGCATCGTGACTCTGTAGAGCATCGTGACTCTGTAGAGCATAGTGGCTCTGTAGAACATGGTGGCTCTGTAGAGCATAGTGGCTCTGTAGAGCATAGTGGCTCTGTAGAGCATCGTGACTCTGTAGAACATGGTGGCTCTGTAGAGCATAGTGGCTCGGTAGAGCATAGTGGCTCTGTAGAGCATGATGGCTCTGTAGAGCATAGTGGCTCTGTAGAGCATAGTGGCTCTGTAGGGCATCGCGACTCTGTAGAGCATGGTGGCTCTGTAGAGCATGGTGGCTCTTTAGAGCATAGTGGATCTGTAGAGCATAGTGGCTCTGTAGAGCATCGTGACTCTATAGAGCATAGTGGCTCTGTAGGGCATAGTGGCTCTGTAGAGCATAGTGGATCTGTAGAGCATAGTGGATCTGTAGAGCATGGTGGCTCTTTAGAGCATAGTGGCTCTGTAGGGCATCGTGACTCTGTAGAGCATGGTGGCTCTGTAGAGCATGGTGGCTCTTTAGAGCATAGTGGATCTGTAGAGCATCGTGACTCTATAGAGCATAGTGACTCTGTAGAGCATAGTGGCTCTGTAGAGCATGGTGGCTCTTTAGAGCATAGTGGATCTGTAGAGCATCGTGACTCTATAGAGCATCGTGACTCTATAGAGCATAGTGGCTCTGTAGAGCATCGTGACTCTATAGAGCATGGTGGCTCTGTAGAGCATAGTGGCTCTGTAGAACATAGTGGCTCTGTAGAGCATAGTGGCTCTGTAGAGCATCGTGACTCTATAGAGCATAGTGGCTCTGTAGAGCATGGTGGCTCTGTAGAGCATGGTGGCTCTGTAGAACATAGTGGCTCTGTAGAGCATAGTGGCTCTGTAGAGCATAGTGGCTCTGTAGAGCATAGTGGCTCTGTAGAGCATAATGGCTCTTTAGAGCATGGTGGCTATGTAGAGCATGGTGGCTCTGTAGAGCATCGTGACTCTGTAGAGCATCGTGACTCTGTAGAGCATAGTGGCTCTGTAGAGCATAGCGGCTCTGTAGAGCATAGTGGATCTGTAGAGCATAGTGGCTCTGTAGAGCATAGTGGATCTGTAGAGCATAGTGGATCTGTAGAGCATGGTGGATCTGTAGAGCATAGTGGCTCTGTAGAGCATAGTGGATCTGTAGAGCATAGTGGCTCTGTAGAGCATAGTGACTCTGTAGAGCATAGTGGATCTGTAGAGCATAGTGGCTCTGTAGAGCATAGTGGATCT
>JAODUO010000284.1:275000-280000 GCA_025642075.2 Ridgeia piscesae
CTTCTTCTTCTTCTTCTTCTTCTTCTTCTTCTTCTTCTTCTTCTTCTTCTTCTTCTTCTTCTTCTTCTTCTTCTTCTTCTTCTTCTTCTTCTTCTTCTTCTTCTTCTTCTTCTTCTTCTTCTTCTTCTTCTTCTTCTTCTTCTTCTTCTTCTTCTTCTTCTTCTTCTTCTTCTTCTTCTTCTTCTTCTTCTTCTTCTTCTTCTTCTTCTTCTTCTTCTTCTTCTTCTTCTTCTTCTTCTTCTTCTTCTTCTTCTTCTTCTTCTTCTTCTTCTTCTTCTTCTTCTTCTTCTTCTTCTTCTTCTTCTTCTTCTTCTTCTTCTTCTTCTTCTTCTTCTTCTTCTTCTTCTTCTTCTTCTTCTTCTTCTTCTTCTTCTTCTTCTTCCATATACTGGACTAAAGGGCGTTAACAGTTCAATCGCAGCTTGTGCGTTTGGGGGGCGGCGTATGCTCTCTTAAAATAGTTAACAAAAATAAAATTAATATTCTTTCCCCAAAAATGTATATGTTTGGAAATCTACAAGACTGAGAACAAAAATACAAATATTTCCACAGTTACACGGTCGTATTGGCGCAATGTTGCAACGGCTCAACCCCCGTCAACACGACACCAGGAGTTGATACGAATACAGAAGAGTGAGAAGAAGAGAAAACTCTGTAGACTTACTTAATTCAGTCTGTCGGGATTCGGTCGGTCAACGAAGAGTGCTCGGTGAAGTTGTGCTGGATACTGTAAAAATACACAACATCTGTGGTGACCTCAAACTACGTCGTCGTAACGTCTTGACAGAACTATCCATCGGGACATAATGCGTCCATGTCACCTCCGTTCGTCAACACAGACCAATGGTGTGCGGCGACTCGTCAAGCCATTGTCAACCCCGACAACAATTGCCTAGCATCGTTGCGATCCAATAGCGTCTGATTGTAACTCAACGTGGTTGTACCAATGGCCGTATTAACGGCGCAATAACAGCATGGCACGTACAAGATTGTGACTGATGAAATTTAAAAGAAACATGTGTTTATGTAATCTGGGTGCAATAAATCAGATCAGTCGTTTTAGTGGGTTCAGACGGCGATGAGATTAGTTGGCATTGTTATTCATAGCACACATGGGAATGCAAAAACATGGCTGTTTTTGGTAGATATTTATGGGTACGGTGCAAAAACATGCTAAAATATGATAAATGTTCTGAAGAATCAGCTACATGGGCAACAATACTAATAATTATACTAAACGTCATTAAACTATAAAAAAGACAAATTCTCCGCAGCCTACTTTGTTACACATTTCTTTGAAACGCATTTAATAGCGTCCAATTGCAGTCAGTAGACTGCCATAATATGCACCTTAATATGAACTTGTAAAACAATGAGCCGATCCAGGCTGCCATTGAAAGCTATGGGCCTGTGGCACTAAAATGTTGCTACTTTGTAGCCCCGGCATTCTCTGCAAGGGCGTGACAGTGGCACCTGGAGACTTCCAAACGTAGGATAATGTGTGCTCTTTATCTCGTTATTGACCGAAGTCGTTTCAATTAATTGACAGTCGTTCTAAGGGAATCTGATTAGGATTTATTTCAAAAGCCAGGACACGAATATGCCTAGTGCTCTAACAAATAACATTGGTATGTATACGCGGTAAACGGCCCGTGTTTTGGGCACAATGTTTGACTGTCAATGTCCCTTGAATAGATGAGGGCATCGACCTGGATAACAACATACATCAGAAATCGAATGCGGACAAAAGGTGTAATTTGGCGATAATAAAGAAAATTGTTATGCAAAGGTTTACGAATCGTTGTGGCACTACCCAGCTCGACAAATGCCTAGCGGACAGACCGGCAACTATTCATGGTTGTCTATATTATACTAAAGTCCTTGTGTATTTTGCATCTTAAAATGAATATGATTTATATTTCGTAGAACAAATAATAAAAGAGTAATGTTCCCATCATTTAGCCCGATCTAGTGACAACCCACCTAGTGTATGTGCACGGAAGTCGTTTGGAAATGTTATTTGACAAGTTGCAAACTATGTTGCATAAAACCGCTAACAACGTAACACCCTTTACAGGCTCCAGAAGCAGTACTTCATTGTTAAGTATATATTTTAGAAAGAACCAAATGACGCAAAATAGCATCTGTTTTAATAGCCTAGACTGTTTCTATCATGGTCAGCAACGGTGACCACAATTCTGCAGTCGTGTATCACTAACTAGTTTGTCGCCAAGCTCAATCCAATGCCATGTCGAATATTCGGTAAATTTTAGATCTATCATTTTGGATGCGATTGATTGTATTTGAAGCATACAAATCGTGAAACGTATGTCAAATATTGCACGAAAACCGATTCCGTTTCGTTTCATCTCAGATCGATAACTTCAAAAAATTCATTTTCACAAATAAACATCGCTTTAACCAATATGTCCAGGTATATTGTCTTGCCTGTGGAACTGTTTCCGTCTCATCATCATCTGTATAAACTAAATGACCAGACTGTCCTTCAAACAATGTAGAAGTAGAATGATCTGCCTCGTTTTTACCGCCATTTTCACCTCTCGACGCTTTGTACCTCGATGATCAAACGAAACGTGCTGAATTTGGTATCTTTTCCGGTTTTTTAAAGCAAATTTAACGAAATTGCCTCTCTCGTTGTTTATTTCATTTTACGCCTACCATTTTGCATAAGTTAACTATGTGAAAGCCAACCATGTCCTGCTAATCGAATTTTGGTCGAAATTGCAAAAGCTTAACCTCCTCTGGCTAGGCCCTCAGCGGCATAAGAAGTTCGGCGCCATCGCTGGGCTGCTATCACGTAACGTCAACGTGGATAAATTGAAACTACCACAAGGAGTCACCCACGGGAGGAGCCTACACGCGTCATGCTGCATTATATCAAAAAATGATAGGCGCTTTTTGATTAATCTGTACTCAGCTGACCACACTGTCTGCACATTGAACACAATCGAATGCCGAAGCTATCCGTTGGGTGGCGCTAGTGTTTGGCGATCATTTAGCCGTATTTGTAGAGCAAACATTCCTCCAAGCAAACCAAGGGTCGAATTTCTTTAGAAGCAACGTTGCTGCAAATGATATGCGCACGTATAAATATAATGGTACGTAACACATACAAATATTTGCAACTGAATAAATAATATACATATCAATGGATATGATTGTATAAAACGTATGTAAGCTCACGCACGGACACATGCAATGTATGCACACGTATGCTCATGCATGCATGCGTGTGATCGGGGATGTGGGTGTATGAGAGAGAGCGAGGGAGGGAGGAGGGGAGGGAGATAGGGACGGAGGGAGAGAGGGAGAGAGTGAAAAAGGAGAGGGGTGGGAGGAGTGGAAGGGAGCGAGGGAGGGGGAAGGGAGGGAGGGAGGGAGGGGAGGGAGGGAGGGAGGTAGGGAGGGAGGGAGGAGGGAGAGAGGAGGTGGAGGGATAGAGAAATGGAGGGAGGAGGGAGGAAGGGGAGGCAGGGAAAGTAGGATCGACGGAGGAAGAGAGGGAGAACGAGAGAGAGGGTGAAGGGAGAGAGAGGGAAGGATGGGTGGAGGGAGAGATAGGGAGAATTGGAGAGACGTAGAGACAGAGAGACAGAGAGACGGAGAGACGGAGAGACGGAGAGACGGAGAGACGGAGAGACGGAGAGACGGAGAGACGGAGAGACGGAGAGACGGAGAGACGGAGAGACGGAGAGACGGAGAGACGGAGAGACGGAGAGACGGAGAGACGAGAGACAGAGAGACAGAGAGACGAGAGACAGAGAGACAGAGAGACAGAGAGACAGAGAGACAGAGAGACAGAGAGACAGAGAGACAGAGAGACAGAGAGACAGAGAGACAGAGAAGAGACAGAGAGACAGAAAGACAGAGAGACAGAGAGACAGAGAGACAGAGAGACAGAGACGGAAGACGGAGAGACGGAGAGACGAAGACGGAGAGACAGAGAGACAGAGAGACAGAGAGACAGAGAGACAGAGAGACAGACAGACAGACAGACAGACAGACAGAGAGACAGACAGACGGAGAGACGGAGAGACAGAGGGAGAGACAGAGAGACGGAGAGACGGAGAGACGGAGAGACGGAGAGACGGAGAGACGGAGAGACGAGAGACAGAGAGACAGAGAGACAGAGAGACAGAGAGACAGAGAGACAGAGAGACAGAGAGACAGAGAGACAGAGAGACAGAGAGACAGAGAGACAGAGAGACAGAGAGACAGAGAGACAGAGAGACAGAGAGACAGAGAGACAGAGAGACAGAGAGACAGAGAGACAGAGAGACAGAGAGACAGAGAGACAGAGAGACAGAGAGACAGAGAGACAGAGAGACAGAGAGACAGAGAGACAGAGAGACAGAGAGACAGAGAGACAGAGAGACAGAGAGCCAGAGAGACAGAGAGACAGACAAAAAGACAGAGAGAGACAGGCAGAGAGACAGAGAGACAGAGAGACAGACAGAGAGACAGACAGACAGACAGACAGACAGACAGACAGACATACATACATACATACATACAGACAGACAGACAGACAGGCAGACAGACAGACAGACAGACAGACACACAGACAGAAAGCCATGCATACACAGCCAGAGAGATATGTCGTTACATCGACCTCTCACGTGACAGCACGCAGTCGACCGACCGACTGTCTGCCCGACAGGACAGGACAGGACAGGACAGGCAGCGATAAACCACGCCGGCGATATACATCTCACACTGACGGCCGCGCGATAGGTCCACACGCCTCGCGCCGCTATCGGCGATGACGTCGCTCCACTGCGCTTCCACAGAGACGCTTGTTAGCGGATTGCCGCCTCGGGGGTGACGTTGTTGACTCCCGTCGGATTTCTCCCGGCAATCACGTAATTATCTCCCATCTGCGGCGCCCCCGTGGGCTGCTCGATATTCCGGCCATAGCCGCCGACTCGGGGCATTTAAATATCTAATGAATATATTTATTGTGCAAAGCGCGCGGTCTT
>JAODUO010000284.1:287500-295000 GCA_025642075.2 Ridgeia piscesae
GATTTTGAATAGAGTGCCACTTTCTTACATTATCGCATACGGAGTATTATTCAATTGTCTGCACAGTGTGAATTAGAATATCAGCGAACATGGTAAATTAATTACGGAGGTATAACTTAAAGGATTTTCTATCTATTCGTTTACCAAGAATCAGCCATGGTGGTAATTATTAGAACTTCATCGTTACCAAGAATCAGCATTTGCGCGCAACAATTAGCAATAACTTCACGCGATGAGTCGTATTGTACGACAGAGAGCGTTGGGGATAACATACCGCCTCCACAATATTGTCATTTGAACGTCGCGTCCAGAGCCTAAATGTCTTGAAAACAATTTGAACGTATTTGTTGTCGAAATAAATTATTTTTGCGCTTAGTAAAGGTAAACTGGCGGATAGTTATATAGCATTTAAATATAGTTGTAGTAGTCTTAAGAAAAATACACACGTATAATTAAATATGTGAAAAAAGGACTTCGTTTCTTAATACTGACGTGTGGGTGAATGTGTACAAAGACAGCCCTAGCGGCACATTGCAACATACGTAAGACCACATTTGACCATAGGCGGCCATTATCACGTTTCCTTCATTGCCTGCCATGTTTTTTTCTACTAGAGTATTTACATTTCCACACATTAATTAACCTTCATTCACACACGGGTTGTTTAAAATTCGTGAAAGTATAATATCTCATTTTCGTGCAATCCAATCTCTAAATTGACATCCCTTTATTTCGTAACAAAACCAGACTCTGATTTGCCCGGATCGCATCACCAATCAAAATGACGCCTGTACTTATACGCAGAAAAAACACCGACAGACATCTGTCATAATTTGACAGCTCTGATACAACTCTGCACAAATCCAACGTTTCTACTCACTCCACACATATTAAATCCTCAAAGAATTCCAACAACCCGCATAACGCCATTTCTATTCGCTACTGTTTCGTCGGTAATGGCGAACGAACACCTTATTGTGGGCTTACGTTAACAGCAGCGGCGGCGCGCAATGCCGTAGCCCCGGCTCGGGCAAGCCGTGCCTCGCCTACGCCCTGCTCACCGAGCCAGAGCTCCGGAGATCGTTCACCGTGTGTTCGACCGCCAGGCGGCAGCACCAGGTCTACCTGTCGATTGGTCACGCCCTGCATATCGCGTTGGTGGCGCCCAGTGAATATCGGTTTCTCTTCCAGTACGAAGGTAAATATATCAATATATGGTATTATATTTATTCGATCATAGCTTTGGTAACCATTAACATATTATCAATATTACAATTGTTTTGTTATATATAATATATATATATATATATATATATATATATATATATATATATATATATATATATATATATATATATGATCGACGGAATTGATATGATCGAAGATATAAAATACGATCGAATAAATATAATACAATATAATATCGTCTATGATTGTCAAATTATATTAGCAGAAATTAGTTACTTGTCTTTGCGCTATTCTTGTTGCAATTTTATGACATATTTCTGCAATATAAATATATAAATAGTTAAGTACAAGGACATCAGAGAGGTGAGATGATAAGCAACATATTAGGGAATAATGTAAACCCAGTAACACATAATAGCGGAAACAGAAACGAAACCGCAGGTATCCAATCTACGTCATGTCTCAAGACGATGACTCATCGGACAGTAACGAGACAGAACCTGGTGGGACCTTTACAGCGTAACTCACACCGCAGAAAGATAGACCGTCTGCAACCAGAGGAAACACGAAGATAGGTTGGTGGAACTCTCGGACACTGTGAAGAGACTCTGGACAAATGGATAAAGCAGCGCACGAAATGAAGAAACAATTATACTGGTGATGGACGTCAGTGATACTGGTATCACTGACGTCCATCACTAGTATACTTGTTTCTTCATTTCATGCGCCGCTTTATCCAACTGAACTATGAAACTGAACTAGGTGCCGGAAGCATGTGGCACCTAGTTCAGTTTCATAGTTCAGTTGGATAAAGCGGTGCACGAAATGAAGAAACATAGTTAAATTTCATAGTTCAGTTGGATAAAGCGGTGCACGAAATGAAGAAACATAGTTCAGTTTCATAGTTCAGTTGGATAAAGCGGTGCACGAAATGAAGAAACATAGTTCAGTTTCATAGTTCAGTTGGATAAAGCGGTGCACGAAATCAAGAAACTTAGTTTAGTTTCATAGTTCAGTTGGATAAAGTGGTGCACGAAATGAAGAAACATAGTTCAGTTTCATAGTTCAGTTGGATAAAGCGGTGCACGAAATGAAGAAACATAGTTCAGTTTCATAGTTCAGTTGGATAAAGCGGTGCACGAAATGAAGAAAAATTGTTTAGTTTCATAGTTCAGTTGGATAAAGCGGTGCACGAAATGAGGAAAATAGATTAGTTTCATAGTTCAGTTGGATAGAGCGGTGCACGAAATGAAGAAAAATAGTTTAGTTTCATAGTTCAGCTGGATAAAGCGGTGCACGAAATGAAGAAACATAGTTCAGTTTCATAGTTCAGTTGGATAAAGCGGTGCACGAAATGAAGAAACATACTTCAGTTTCATAGTTCAGTTGGATAGAGCGGTGCACGAAATGAAGAAAAATAGTTTAGTTTCATAGTTCAGTTGAATAAAGCGGCACACGAAATGAAGAAACATACTTCAGTTTCATAGTTCAGTTGGATAAAGCGGTGCACGAAATGAAGAAACATAGTTTAGTTTCATAGTTCAGTTGGATAAAGCGGTGCATGAAATGAAGAAACATACTTCAGTTCCATAGTTCAGTTGGATAGAGCGGCGCACGAAATGAAGAAACAACTACACTAGTGGTGGACGTGAGTGATACCGGATGAAACTGAACTAGGAGCACGACAACGCAAAATGTACCCAGGACACGAAGACGCACTGCTGACAACAATGACAACAATAATACCCTCTATACACTGAAATCAGCCAAATGAGTACAGTATAATAACACCAAGACAAACGAATCCCACTGTGATTCAATGCTGTGATCCAACAATTGATCACGGAGAGGCAAATCAAGATGTTATCGCAGATCACAAACAGTACTGGACGAGACAGCGGGGAAAGAAACACGCAGGCCATTCCACTGAGACGAAGACGATAAGCTGAGAGTATCTGTCACTGACAAGCCGGAGAAGGTGCACGGTGGCGCGTTCTAGAGTGTTGACATTTTTAATATACTTGATCACAATTGTGGTGCAAAATCGGTTTTAAAGAGCAATATTTGTGTACAAAGATACACCGAAAACTGAATAATAATATAGTATTCTATTTTCCATACTTTAACATATAAAATATGACAACTACCGCCTAGTGATATTAAAAAACGTGTGTGCGTGTGCGTGTGCGTGTGCGTGTGCGTGTGCGTGTGCGTGTGCGTGTGCGTGTGCGTGTGCGTGTGCGTGTGCGTGTGCGTGTGCGTGTGCGTGTGCGTGTGCGTGCGTGTCGTGTGCGTGTGCGTGTGCGTGTGCGTGTGCGTGTGCGTGTGCGTGTGCGTGTGCGTGTGCGTGTGCGTGTGCGTGTGCGTGTGCGTGTGCGTGTCGTGTGCGTGTGCGTGTGCGTGTGCGTGTGCGTGTGCGTGTGCGTGTGCGTGTGCGTGTGCGTGTGCGTGTGCGTGTGCGTGTGCGTGTGCGTGTGCGTGTGCGTGTGCGTGTGCGTGTGCGTGTGCGTGTGCGTGTGCGTGTGCGTGTGCGTGTGCGTGTGCGTGTGCGTGTGCGTGTGCGTGTGCGTGAGCGTGTGCGTGTGCGTGTGCGTGTGCGTGTGCGTGTGCGTGTGCGTGTGCGTGTGCGTGTGCGTGTGCGTGTGCGTGTGCGTGTGCGTGTGCGTGTGCGTGTGCGTGTGCGTGTGCGTGTGCGTGTGCGTGTGCGTGTGCGTGTGCGTGTCGGTGCGTGTGCGTGTGCGTGCGTGTGCGTGTGCGTGTGCGTGTGCGTGTGCGTGTGCGTGTGCGTGTGCGTGCTGCGTGGTCGCGTGCGCGGTGCGGTCGCAGTGCTGTCGTCTGCTGCGGCGCGGTGCTGGCCGTGGCGTGGCGGTGCGTGGTGCGTGTGCTGGCGAGCGTGTCAAGGTGTGCGCTGCGTGTGCGGTGCGTTGTGCAGAGGCAGGCGTTGCGTGTCGGCGTGGCGGTGCGTGGCGTAGTGCTGTGCAGTTGCGTGTGCATGCGTGTGCAGCATGCGCGTTGCGTGGCAAGGTCGTGGCGTGCGTGTGCTGGCTGCGTGTCGTTCAGGTCAGACGATGTGCGTGCGTGTGCGGCGGTCAGGACGTGTGCATGTGCGTGTGCGTCATTGCGTCGTGCGTGTGCGGTGCGTTGCGGTGCGTGTGCGGGCGTGTGCGTTGCGTTGCTACGCAGTGTGCTGTGCGTGTGCTGTCGGTGCGTGTGCTGTGCGTGTGCGTGTCGTGTCACGCGTGTGCGTTCAAGTGTGCGTGTGCGTTGCGTTCGTGTGCGTAGCGGTGCGTGTGCTGCATGCTGTGCGTGTGCGTGTGCAGTGTCCGGTGCCGTGGCGGCTGTGCGAAGGCTGTGCAGTGTGCGGTGCGGCGGCGTGTGCGGTGCGGTGCGTGTGCGTGTCGCGTGTGCGTGTGCGTGTGCGTGTGCGTGTGCGTGTGCGTGTGCGTGTGCGTGTGCGTGTGCGTGTGCGTGTGCGTGTGCGTGTGCGTGTGCGTGTGCGTGTGCGTGTGCGTGTGCGTGTGCGTGTGCGTGTGCGTGTGCGTGTGCGTGTGCGTGTGCGTGTGCGTGTGCGTGTGCGTGTACGTGTACGTGTACGTGTACGTGTACGTGTACGTGTACGTGTACGTGTACGTGTACGTGTACGTGTACGTGTACGTGTACGTGTACGTGTACGTGTACGTGTACGTGTACGTGTACGTGTATGAATGTGTGTGCGTAGGTATGTATATGTGCGCGCGAACGTGTGTGTGCATGCGCGTTTGTGTGTTGTCTTATTAAATATGTTAACCAACTGGAAAATATTAATATTAAAAAGCATACAAAATGCGTGGGAATTGTTCCTTCCGCCTGATTCCTTGGTACGAGAGTGAAAAATAACGTAACACGACTCGATGCAAAAATAGCGCTCATTGTTTACCGCCTGTAGAAAATGTCCGGTTTACACATATCCTGCATGTGTGTATGCGTGCGTGCGTGCGTGCGGATAATTGGACGCCTCGCATTGTCTTGTGTGTTGCGACGTCAGAGCCGTGCCTGCAGGAAGCCACTAACGACGTGTGCGCCTGGAGCGCTCCCCGACGGACGCGTGATAACCTCGCGGGATGTCGTCATCACCCAGGCGTGTGGATATCATCAGAGCTAATGAATATACGGCTACGTCACTTGAAGGAAACACAAATCAACTCTATTGGTCTACACCCCTAAAGGAATCAATATAATCTAATAGTTTGCAGTTATAATAAACAACATCACGCTAGTGGTGTAGTCGGGATATGTTTTTAAAGTGAGAGATTCTAGTGAAATGTAATAGTTCCCTGATGTACTGAGACACCCCTCAACGGTTCCATTCGGTTCAGAATTATAATAGTCACAAATGTTCCAATGACACACAGTGCACCACGCGAACGTAACATTTTTAGTAGTTTCAGCGTGAAAACCAGTTTCGGCTATGCAAACTATAAGTTTGACGTCTGGCGACTTGTGCATGACAGCATTAGTGGAGTCAGCCTTTCAATCAAAATGCTGCTCTCCGTGCATTTTAGATGATGTGTCTTAAACAACGATAGTAATATAATAAACTGTTGACATAATAGCACTGATCGTAGTTGTTAATTGTTAACTTTTGTTATTCGTTTAGATGCATAGTTGCATTAAGCTAGCTTTTTTTTTTTCACTTTAAGTCTTCGACATTTTTAGATGAACTGGCTATTAGGCTGAAGTGTGCTAACACGGTGTGAGTCATAATCATGTCGACTGTCAGAGTGTCACAATGTACAACGTTGGTACCTTCGTAAGCACAATTGCATAATTTGAAAACGTGTAAATATAACTGTTGATTTATATATATATATATATATATATATATATATATATATATATATATATATATATATATACAGATAACAGTAAATAATGTGTCGTTCTGCTATAACTTTTGTTACATGTATTATGTTAACCTATTTATTGGGTTACGTATGTCTCAGTATTCAGAACGCCCAGCAGCTTATGTATGAATGATGCAAATACTTAAGTCAACTGTGTTTATTTAATATAAGAAGAACGATTGAAAAAAGTCATTAACAACAATGCAAAATCAGTGCCGTAGCCAGAGGGGGCCAGGGGGCATGCCCCCCAAAAAAAACCGGGAATAAATTAGGATGGTGGGGAACGGAGGACCAATAACTGGCTGACTGATTCATAGAGTCACAAAGTACAGTGGGTTTCAAGATGCCTGTGTACGATTTTTCTTCCCAGTCCTACCCTTTCGCAAAATATTGTCATCATTAAATTAGGATTATGTTAGGAATTCTCCATTTCTGTCGCTGACTGCTGCATAAGAGTTGACATAGCAATAAAAATGTCATTATTCTCAATGTGCATATATGGCTATTAAGGATTCAAAATAATGGTTGCCCATGGTTACTAGACTAGAGTCAGATTGCATTATTGTTTCCCTGGCATCAGTGTCGCCAGGGGTGAGTTGACCATGGTATCTGTTTTCTTCCTCTCACATTTCTCCTACAACGTTCTCTGTCAGCAGTCTCCAATTCCTTCTATCTATCATTTTCTCCATTCTTCTCCCACTCTTTCTAGGTCACTTTTAATCCAAACCCCATCGCAATTTCGGTCGTCTTCCTCGCCTCCATTTCTCACCACTTTCTGGGTATCTGATCTCTTTGCCCGTTTTTCATCGCCCATTTTTTTCACATGACCAGCCCGATGTACTACTCACCAAATTCCTTTTAGAACTACTCTTCACTTCATCCTCCATTCTCATTTCATCCATTTTCTCTTATCAGCTCTCTTAACGCCCACGATTATTCTTACCAGGTTGTTTTTCGCATAACTGGAACTTCTCCTGTTATTTCTCTGTTCGTGCCATCGTCTCTAGTGCATTCAGTTATGACGGGGTAATACACGAGCTGGGAACAGTTCCTTTACGTTTACGTGATATGCATAACCCCTTGACTTCCCTCCTCGTTGTAACCAAAGCAATTAATCTATTGGATTTTGCACTGGGAAAATATCACTTCCTATCGTGAATTGATCAATGGTAATACGCAACGTTACATGTTGTGAAGTTACTGGTTGAACGCAAACGTCATATCATCTATGTCAATCCAGGGATGTTTAATTATTGCTTCATCAGAGTAAGTGACTACATGTTGGTATTTGTCATGGTCTTTGTCAGTAGGTTTGTTAGAGTAGTGTGAGGAATGTGGTGGCCGGCTATAAACTGGTGTTATGTATGGGCTTTTGGTTCGTTCTCTCTTATTTTCTCACTTTGATTTTATGCCTTCTGTGAATGGTTTT
>JAODUO010000284.1:300000-330000 GCA_025642075.2 Ridgeia piscesae
GTGCGTGCGTGCGCGCGTGTGTGTACCGGGTGCTGGAAACAACTAGAAATATGTTACGCTTTCAGAAGTTGGAATTGTGATCATTCTCGGCGTCTCTGCGACCACGGCCTTGCTGATACTCGCGGTCGGGATTCTTTACATCAGAAGGTAAGATTTCGTATACGAAGAACTGCCTCCTTTGAAGTTGAAAGTCAAACGCACGTCATTAGTCGAGATTGGCACGCTCTGTCGATTTCATCATCGTTTCAGATTCGTATCTGAAAGGAAATCGTCGCGTGTTTTCATATCTTTTCGGCGTGCGTCATTGATATGATTGCGCGTGCAATGTTTGATACGGCGTGTATCTGCAGATGTCGAGAGGTGAGGCTGACAGCTCGCCGAGGCGATAACGGCTTCAAAGTTGTCAAAGTTGATGTAGATACGCCTCTTGACACCTGTACAAAGCTCTCGGGTGTCTCTGATATCAGCCCATTGAGAAAGGCACTGTAACGATGAAGGGCACTGTAACAAGCATTGCAGCAATTTGTAGCGCTATTTCTGGAACTGATAAAGTCCTGCAATTTCCTATGGCCAACGTAGCCTTTTGCTGAGATAGTTATTTGTGGCGGTAATAAGCTCGCCTTCCGTAATTGTGAAAAATACATCTGCTTTGCTCGTGAAAAATGGAACGAGTATTGAACGGAATGCCTATACTCCTATTACTATTGTCTTTCATATGTGCGTCTTTGATGTGGTCGGTAATGTTCCTAATTATTACAAAATCGTTGTACTGTAGGCGCTCACGTGACACCGAAGGACGTCACGTGACTCCGCAGTTGCTCTACGCAGCCAATAGCGGTCCGACACGACAGTGCTACGTGGCGAACGCGGGATTCCGTTGCACGAAGCAACGCGGTGGAACAGCGCCTGATAATCCTGAGGAAAAGGGCGACTGCGCGTGCGAAATGACTGTCGATTCCTTGTGTGGACCGAGGCAAAAATGCAGCGGACAACCGCCGAATCCATCGCCGCAGCCTCGTCCCCCGCCCGACGGCCGAATAAGGTATAAAGTGATCGGATATCCGGGCAATATGAACACGTTTAAACCGCCTCGCGCCACTAGGAGTGACAGCGACGCGTCGCGGGAATTGCACGGTTTCACCGCCTGCAGATACTCTCGTTGCCGATCACGTGATGCGGGTGAGGCAGACGATGACGTGTTGGATCTGAAGGGGACGTTCGTAAACGAAAAGTAGATGCGTGAAGAGAGAACTGTGTCTGTTTTGTTCGGAAATAAAGTTTAACCGCACAAACGTCAGTGTATAAGTTACTCGTAAATTTGGTTTCCCTGTGCCATACATCGTTGGACAGGTCATTACGGAGATGTTTTCACAACACGCAGGACATTTTCCTTGAAGCGTAATACGATCCCTTGCGTTTACGTTTTTTAATGTCGAAATCCACATATTCTTGCGCATGCGTAGACCTGTCGGGTAGCCTTCCAGAGCTGTGGTTACTTGTATTTCACGTGATTTCTGCCCACCCTAACAGCAATACTACGCCCATGTATAATGTGAATCCATCCACAAAGTAAACATGAAGATAGCACAACATGGCACTACACTTGCCATTATTAACTTGCCATATATTCCCGCGCCAGAGGGCGCTGCTGAATACACCAGTCTCAGTATCACGTGTCAGATCGCCTCGCGAGACTGAAGATCAGTTCAGCCAAAGACATATCACTTTGCGAGGAGTTTCGGTAGTTTTGATTTCAGCCACAACATCGTGAGAATAGAGAATCGAAGTGATGACGTCACACCGCCAAGTTACTCGCCCGGCTGGTTCCAACAAATGGCTGCCGTCGTAGATTTGTTAACACGGCGTTGTGTTTTGTTCTACGCCATAATCAATAATCTGAAAGTTATATAGGCGTAGTTCTTTATGGTTACCATAAGTTGAAAGTGAGAAAAAGGGTGGTTGGAACAAATGTTTTTTAATCGTGAAAAACGAAGTCTTATCGTACACGTAGTGACATTCATTGTCAACCGCGAGGTAACTTTAATATATTATTTTGTTGCAAAATGCGGAGAAATAGCCTATCAACAATATTTAATTCATGTACGAAATTGTCACTATCGAAAGATTTTATTATATTGAAATATGGATCAAACTTTATTTCTGTCTGATAATTTCGGGAGCGGTTATTATTCACATCGGTTCGCATTCAATCGGCATTATCATCGTGATGAAATCGGTCGTAATGAAACATTGTTTTTGTCATTCCAGTACATATATAAAATACCTGATTTGTTTCATCCATCTATGCTTCTCACTTTCTACTTTAGAAACGAAGATATAAACGACACAGATCAGACTAATGTTTACAATCAGGAGCAAAACATGTTGCCAGATACGGCGAGAACATATGACGTCACACTTCGGCTCCCTATCGTCGAACGGTTGCAGTTCTCGGTAGTCGACGTTTTCGCCTTTGAACGGGAGTGCGGGTCGGTCGGACGGACGTTCTCCCGAGAGATACAGAAGCAACTCCATCGGTAGTTATGCGTTTGTTTCACCAAAATGCTTAGGAGATGTTTATTTGTTTACCAACCCTGATATGCGACGGCGACTTGCCAGGAATTGATCAGTTGTAAAACACGTTTCGTTGGTTAAAGCAGCAACTAGAACAAACTTCACTCCTAATTCTGTTTGGTCGATTCACAAGAGCAACATACGTGTCGTTCACAAATGTTGATATTTGTCTTGTCCGTACATGTCCTAGTTATTATTAGATCCTCCCCATACCCCTTAATTGCTGCTTCAACATGTCAAAGACTAATTAGATTGAGAGGTCTGTGTAGGTCGGTCACTGGTCATGCTTTTTGCATCGTTGCTTCTCGCCTCTGGTACAATCTTCCTCAAGAAATGGACAAAACTACCTACTGTAAACTACCTATAAAATAAGTACGCGATCCATGTCAGTGCTCGTGATGTCGAATTAAATACGTGTATTTACAAAAGTCGTATAGAAACTACAGTGAAACCAAATATACAGTACAACAACGAGATAATTACAAATAAGACATCGATCAATACGTGCATCATGCTGTCAATATGGTTCCGTGCCTCTCCGCTAGGCATTAGTTCCTTGTTCCATCCGCTAGGTGCAGAAGATATACGAGCAGGCACCATCAGTTGAACTAGGTCGGCTGTCGCCGCGATGTCTATGATGTATCGTAAATGATTTCTTATTATAGATGCACACATATACATACTAGTCGTCCTAATATAATCTTATGTACACATTTCTTTTAATAAAAACCTTTTGAGGAGATACTGCTTTATAGGCCTATTAATTCATTCTCTCCACTCGTGAGTTATAAGGTTCCGGTCACATGCCTCAAATCCACGTCAATATACAAATATTAACTTTCGTCATCTTTCCAATGGTAACGGCGATTAAATATTTCCAGTGCGCGTGTAGGCCTAAGTCGTTTATAGGAATTGTGAGCACGCCTAGATTGCGTAATTGACAGAACAATGCGCTTGACATAAATGAGAATGATACGCAACAGGAAACAGTGTTGACGTGCAATGAATTGTGGGACACGATATATTAGTCGGCGGAACTCGCTCACTGACAAAAGCGACAGTGGCGTGGTCGGTTTTGCACACGTAGAACATCCGGGCACCTGTTGTACCTGTGTTCGCACCTGGCGGACAGACAGATTGCAGTTTGTACGCGCGATCATGTTTCGCCTAGCGAACTTAATACTTCCGCGCCAGTTCATGTTGTCTCACTAACATGCTCAGTTCATCCTTCGACGAGCACATCGTCAGCGTTTCGGCTGTGACGTCACGGAGCCAACCTGCTCTTTCGATCGTCCTACGGCCGACGTTTGTCCCTCTTGTGACAGATTTAGAAACTTCATAACCCACAATGCCGTGGGGAGGTTTTGACAGCCCAGATAATTCATCTTGAGTTCTTTGCGTGTAAATGGCGGTCTGACGTCACAAGGCGCCCCGAATATTGTTACCTTCGCTGTGTCTTCGCCGCTGTGCATCTCTGGCGTGGAATATCGCATTTTCCGCTTCGCCTCCTGAAGAAAATTAAACGTATGTAAACCGAGAGAATATTATGGCAAAGGAAACCGTATGTTTTTAATTCACTATTTTTGTTTTATATAACGTGACGTGTTTGAACTAACATTGGTTTCTGGTATTTTCACGTCAGGTTTTCTCTTGAAATAGAAATATATGACGTTGTGATTAATAGCATTGTCTTTGATATTCGTCATCATATTATATACTAAAACAAAAGGAAGATTACATCCTGGTCAACTCAAAACAATCAGAGACGTGGTAAAAACGAGAGGGTCAAGTTATCTAAAATTTGTTATGTAAAAGTGTCGACTTATCATCGCCATTAGTATCGACATTATGACGTAACAATGACGTAACAATAATCAATACGCGTCCATCATTTAGCATTACGTTGTCGTCATGTGTGAATACAAGGAACATACGACCCTGCTCAGTGTCGCAGTTTCAAACGAGGTGATTCTCAAATTCGGTGAACACTTATGCCGTAAAATGGCATGTGTAATAATATGACAACATTGTACACACAACCTCTTTAACAGCTTCATGTTTTAACGGCGTCAACACACACACCCACCCCCCACGCCCGCCCGCCCCAGCCGCCCCAGCCCACGCACGCACGCACGCACGCACGCACGCACGCACGCACGCACGCACGCACGCACGCACGCACGCACGCACGCACGCACGCACGCACGCACGCACGCACGCACACCACACACACACACACACACACACACACACACACCCACACACACACACACACACACACACACACACACACACACACACACACACACGCTATCTGTACTTATTTTAATGTTGTGGGAGAAAATAAACCGTATCCTTATTCTGATCCTCACCCGAAAGACCTCCTTGGAGCATTTGCCCGTGTGGTTGGCCCTGGCCCAGACGTTGGTGAAGTGGTCCGCCCACGAGTACTCGTGTCCCTTGCTGCTCGCGTACACGACGACGTTGCGGTGTTGCTGCGAGCGTTTCACGGCGCGCGCGATCTCGGCGGAGTAGCTCTGGTCGACGATCATGTGCACCTGGCGGGCCTGGCAGTTGGCGACGTCCGCCAGCAGCTCGTTCAGCTTGTAGCGCTCGCTGTGACTCGCCTGCGAGAAGATCGGGCGATATTACGGGGGAATGCGCGATATTACGGGACAATTAGGCATGTCACATGAAAATTGGGTTATATTACCGGAAAACTAGGCGGGTACGGGGCAAACGGGCATTATTACGGGAATATTGAGAGATATCACATAAAAGCTGGGAGATCTTACGGGAAGCCTGGACGATGTTACGGGGAAACCGGGCGATATTACGGGGGAAAGCGCGATATTACGGGACAATTGGGCGATGTCACATGAAAATTGGGTTATATTACCGGAAAACTAGGTGAGTACGGGGCAAACGGGCATTATTACGGGAATACTGAGAGATATCACATAAAAGCTGGGAGATCTTACGGGAAACCGAGCGATATTACATAAAACTGGGGGATTTTAAAGAAAAAGGACGATATTACGGGAAAACTGGGCCAAAATATGACGGCCAAGGTTTTAAAATATGTGAAGGTACGTATCAAGCGTGGTAACCAGTATTTATAACAGCTCAACGTGCTTTATACGTTTCTCCCTGACTTGACCAATCGAACACCATCGGGAAACTCATATTTTGTTTTGTGGCAATGTTTACGTTTACACAGCCGTGTCACCTGGAGCAACGTGGAGTGACCTAACTTAGCTCAAGTTTGAAACCCAAGCAAGAGGACTCGAACACCGGGTCTGTCGGTTTAGCGTGTGGCGCGCTAACCATTGCGCCAGCGCGCCACCGCGCCTATTGCCAGGCCGTTGTTGTTTTCATGTCAAATATTTGTTCTTGTATAATAAAATGTAGTTTCAAATCGCAGCGCCTCTTTGTTCAAACGAACTGCATACGTCTTCACAAACTAGACTGGTCACTGTATTCTGATAATGTATGTGTTTAATACATCGGTTCAGTGTAAGGATGTAATAAGTCATCATGATATGTTTAACAAACATAAATTGGATAATTGTGATATGTTGCAAGATATAATAATATATAAATCCTCAGACGAGTTTTTTTCTTTAGACACAAACAAACCAAAATTATCGCGCGACAAGGGCGGAGTTCTGAGGAGCTCGACATTTGACCTAATATTGACCGCATTCGTGTGAAAATGCACTTAGTGTTACGACTGTTTTGTTAAACTGGCATAACATAAATATGCAAATCGTTGTTATGCTAAAACACACCTTCCCACTGACCGAATTGTCCATGTAAAAATACAGGGTTTTTTAATGTAGAAAGGAATATTTGCTATCGGTGTTGGTCTTAAACAGTCAAACAACAAACCATTGATGGCAGAATGAAGCTATTTCATTATATTAGTTATCTAATATTATCAAAGATCGGATCTTCTTTAGGTTTATTTAATAACCCGGTAGGTGGCGGCACAGGATCGGAATGAATCCTACAGACCGAGCAATCACCATAAAACCCACACAATACGGATATTCGTGTCTTTACACGGAATGTGAAGTAAAAACATGAATTTAATGTTTTCAAACACGAAAATTTATCCAAACTAGTCATACTCAATCGCACTCACCACACCGTCTTGATTAACGTCCCACAAGAGGGCGGTACCGTCGCTCCGGCTCGGACTGTTCATGTAGAGGACGAGCGAGTCGACGCAGTGAGGAGACGAACACAACTTCTGCAGGTGGTACCGCAGCGCCATCTTCAGGGCAGCCGTGAAGGCAGTGAACGTGCGCGATCCGTCGCCTACAGAAATAAACGTCGGTTTTATATTAGCCTGCAACTGTTCCGTTTTGGTTACAAAGAAACTGCTGAAGAAACTTCTTTTAGTGGACGCTCGTCTGTTCCGTTACATGCACGATTTCCTAATAGACATGTCTACTTTATATATATATATATATATATATATATATATATATATATATATATATATATATATATATATATATATATATTATATATATACCTGCTTTTAGAGCTGATATCATGATATGGAAATATGTCTTTTTGTTCTAGTCGACCCTATATAAATATCATATAAAATATTGGACCCATCGATTTATACCAGATGGATTTCGTTTAGAGTCACGAATATTTTGGATAAGCTCATTATACGCGTACGCCAACGCACAGACATGTTACCGTCCAATCACAGTCATACCTACACGACAGGGCCGCGTTCAGAGCGCGCCGCTGCAAATTGAACTGCTAATTTTACGTACGCCGACATTTGTTGCATTCAACATGACTGTTGCAAGCAACGATACGCCTTCGATGATACCAATTTCAATTCCGATTTCCAATTTGTTTTTCAACGAAATTGTCGCAACATTTGTCATTAAGCTGATGATCAGAACACTTTCGCTTTGTTTCAATATAATATTTTCATCCCATTAAAACATAATACTCTTAAAATCGAAAACCTATGGAGGTCATTTCGAGGCTGGACGGCTCAGCACCAGCACGACGGAACCTTGAATAGCAAAATAAATATCCGGGGCAAAGGTTTGGCTATATATATATATATATATATATATATATATATATATATATATATATTTTTATATATATATATATATATATTATAATTATTAAATATGGCTACGTTCGCCAATGCATTACTACATTGGATTTATATTTACTTTCTTGTCGCACTGGAATGCAAAACAGTTCAATTTCAGTTGTGATACATCAGCGCGGTATTTGGATCCGACGCCAATTTACGTACAACGGCATACGTTCCTTAATTAAAGTTCCAAACTGTCCCTATTCCTGTTCAATCCTAAAACTTGGCCCAGCCACTTCTGTGCAAGACGCCGGACTTACAAATGCGCCACCGTTTTCTAATTAGCCATGAGACATCGTGTCATCTGAGAACCGAACCGAGCTCGTTCGTCAGCCGTGACGGCGGCAGTCGGCCATGTTATGTACGAGGAGCTCGCGGAGGAAGATGAGGTCGGCAAAGGCAACGTTTTATCCTTCGTGTCAATGCTCATTCACCGTCGAATTTAACGCCGTACATATATTACAACGTAGATACACCTGCGCCGACACACACCGACGCCATCACAGGCAGGCCGACAGTTAAGACCGCGTTCTCACGTTGTTCGCTTTTCAGGCGGCTCCTTTGATTCGTAATTGGCGGCCCGTCGCCTTTGATGTGTTATTTACGGACAGTTTGAAGATTAAATGCGTTTATACGATTACAAATGTCGGAGAACGCCGTTCGTTTCAGCCGATTCAGACGTCTGAAAGATGTGCGCAGTGCGGCACAGCGAGCCACAAAGAAGGTTTTGAGGAACGAAAACACGAGCTTGTACTATATCAATGTATTGGTGTTAAGTTGCATAAAGAAATTTGCGCAGCGCGAGTAACTAATCTAAGCAAGCTTTTAACACGTATTACGTTTCCCAATTCGTTTTTTACATATGTACAAATAAAAAGGCACTAAAATTATCACAACAAAGGTGAGACGTATCTCGGGTTTTCAAGCTGACAATTTGTACTGTCAAACAACCATGTTATGTATACATGTCTAATGTATCACGTTAGACCCATAGCATTATCAATTACCATATCTAGTGCTTTATATTTCAGGATTACGAACCGCACAAAAGACTGGTACGAGGATCGTATTGATGACTATTCAGCTGATCTGTTTCGGAAAGCCTTATACTGTTAACATACTGCCGAGTGACGGAGAAGTCAAAAGGACAAGTGTCGTCTATTTCATACTATAAACATTTGCCACATGAGTTAGGAGAGAAAGGAGGAGGAATGGAGGGATGATAGGAGAGTAGAGGATATGAGAGGCGGGGAGAGGAGAGAGAGAAGAGAAGAGAAAAGGAGGGCCGAAGAGAGGAGAGGGAGGAGATGTGAGGAGAGGATAGGAGAGGTGAAGAGAGGAGAGGAGAGGAAGGAAAGGAAAGGAAAGGAAAGGAAAGGAAAGGAAAGGAAAGGAAAGGAAAGGAAAGGAAAGGAAAGGAGAGGAGAGGAGAGGAGAGGAGAGGAGAGGAGAGAGAGGAGAGGAGAGGAGAGGAGAGAAATGAGAGGAAATGAGAGGAGAGGAGAGGAGAGGAAGTAGAGGAAATGAGAGGAGAGGAGAGGAGAGGAGAGGAGAGGAGAGGGAGAGGGGAGGGAGGAGAGGAGAGGGAGGGAGGAGGAGGAGAGAGGAGAGGAGAGGAGAGAGAGAGGGAGAGGAGAGGAGAGGAGAGGAGAGGAGAGGAGAGGAGAGGAGAGGAGAGGAGAGGAGAGGAGGAGGAGAGAGAGGAGAGGAGAGGGAGGGAGGGGGAGGGAGAGGGGAGAGGGAGAGGAGAGGAGGAGAGAGAGGAGAGGAGAGAGAGAGAGAGAGAGGAGAGGAGAGGAGAGGAGAGGAGAGGAGAGAGAGATGGGGAGAGATGGAGAGAGAGAGGGAGGGACAGAGAGAGAGAGAGAGAGAGAGAGAGAGAGAGAGAGAGAGAGAGAGAGAGAGAGAGAGAGAGCGAGAGAGCAGAGAGCGAGAGACGAGAGCGAGAGAGAGAGCGAGAGCAGAGCGAGAGAGACAGAAGAGCAGACAGACAGACAGACAGACAGAGCAGAAGAAGAGAGAGAGAGAGAGAGAGAGAGAGAGGAGAGAGAGGAGAGAGCGAGAGAGCGAGAGAGAGAGCAGAGAGCGAGAGAGCGAAGAGAGAGCGAGAGAGCGAGAGAGAGAGAGAGAGCGAGAGAGCGAGAGAGAGCGAGAGAGCGAGAGCGAGAGAGAGCGACAGGACAGCGACAGCGACAGCGACAGCGACAGCGACAGCGACAGCGACAGCGACAGCGACAGCGACAGCGACAGCGACAGCGACAGCGACAGCGTGAATGAATGAATCGGGTGTTCACTGTTTGACTCTTACCCACCACTGGGCAAAACGGGCTACGATGTAACGAGGACAAACACGTCGTTGCAGAAGACACGACCGTGCGGCGCCATCAATTTACCACATGTGTTATTTTGGCGCATAAGCTTGGTTCGTTAAAGCTGGACCCACTAGACGTTACCTGGATTTACCCGTAGTTCCTACAAAACAACTCGTTATTTACATAGTCACAAAAATCCCCCAGTTCACTTGGAAGCAATATAAATCCGGCGTGGGCGTGCGCTGAAAGCGTAGATAACCTGTGAGCCGAGCGATTACGCCATCTCAGAGCTACTTGGTAATGGTTTAACATGCCGATGTCGACTTACGATGAAGAAGTTGACCCTAATTACCAAGGTGAGTGTTTACTTTACAACTGAACCAGTTTGCCTGCATGGCTAAGATGACAACGAATCAACGGCGACCGCCAAATTCAGTATCCGCCTCTGATCTCGTCCTAATTGAATCTATAATTCTAACTGACGAAGTGTCGATGTCGTCGTGTCTGTCATGTGTCAGAGTTGCAAGACGCCCCGACCTCGAGCGCCCAGGTGTGTATTCGTATTCAGCGCGTAAGTGGCGTATCACAACCGCGTATCGCATGACGTGTCATTATGTAATTACTCAGTCTCAGTACGGCCACCGACAGACCCGGCGCCTGGTTGACGGCCACGGGTCTGGAGACGCCAACTTTGGCGTCTCTGGCGTTGTCCCATAATCGTGTGTAAAATGATGTTACGCAGAAAATAAAATTACAAAGATACGAAAATAAATACAGTCAACGTGATACAAAACGAAAATATTCACGGGAAATAAAGTTACGTGCACTGTAAGAAAACAGTAATTTAATGGCAGTAAACATGTTACTGAACACTGAATTCATAATTAAGATAAATATTCCAATTAAATGTTGACATGGACATGAAATTTGTAAGACAATCATAAGCATAGATGACGTAATGTTTTGTGTTGTGACTTATGAGTTTTCCTGTGAGTTTTCTATAACTTTTCACCCGCATTCAGACAGACGCTACATGAGACAATTACGCAATGTAAATTCTGATATTCCCATTTTTAAGGCCCTTTTGTAAACTGGAATTCTGCACAAATCAGAATAAATATAATTTATTTCGACTTTTATACCTTTGTCATTCGATTCAATTTGTGCGATAAACGCAACATTAATATCACTATGTTTCCATTTTCTCAAATACAGACAAGTGCTGTGGCTTTACGATGCCGTACGGAATGACACAATGAATGTTTGAGATGAAACTGCAATATCATTACGAAAAGGCTGGCAATAAATCAATAATTATACTCTCACGTTGTTTTATGACGATAAGCGTGTGCTCGATTGTCGTTTTTGCTCCAGAGCAATATGATGATCTCATTATTTATTGGGCACGAAAGAATTTATGCAGTAATAATTGTATAAAAAAAGAAATAATACCAATAATAATGCTTTATGGGGATGGGTAACCAATTTACAGACGTTATCATATTTGCCAAATGCGTCCCTCTGCAAACCGTGACAAGACAGGTATGTGTGGTCGTCTTCGTCATTTGCCATTGTTATCTTCTGGTTATTGTTATTATTATTACTCCTATTATTAATTTATTCAGCCTCAGTTGCCGGAGAAGAAACATTGAATAGTATACATACATATTCGTACATATATTCACATATGAAAGTCGCACGGAGAAGAATAAAATGTCTACTAAAACAGATGGCAACAACACATACAGTGGCATGATATAATAAGTAAAATTCAGTGTATGTCGTTTATGTCAGTTAAAAGAAAGATGCACAATATATAATATAGTGCAGTGGTTAAGAGATAAACTAAAATATTTTCATGTGAATACGGCTTGGTAAATTTGTCGCTAAACAAACGGTGTCTAATTGAATCAATATGACCATCATTGTTTGGCACACTAGTTTGGATATGTGTTGAGAACGAAAAGCTCGCTTAGTGGGTGACGCGCCCAGCACGGTCCAGGTACCGTTCTATTTACAATATCTTCGATGTTTTTAATGTTTAGTGTAAAGCTGTATTGTGTGATCGTTTACTTAATCAAAGACTTTGTTTAATTAATCTACCATGTGCAGATTCAAGTCGATGCATGTAGATGGTTTGCTGCTCATGCAGCATTCTAAACCGTATGTTATAATTATCACTGTTCCTTTCACTAGTACATGTCTGCGTATAATTAACTCTCCTAACAAACGTAATCAGAAAATTAATTATGGTAATAGTATTAACATAATTAATACAATTTAACAATGTTAACGCGTGATTACCTTTGATGTTTTGTCACATTGTTATAGGTACATACACGCATAATATTGTTTTCCAAATCTCACAAATCTGACACTGGATCATGAAATATAGAGACTGTCGAGTCACAGTCTCTAGCGAGACATCAAGTCTCAGTCCTTAGACTAAACTAGCAAGGCGTCGTGTTCCTTCCCTAGTAAGAGTTACTCCAGCGAGACGTCTGTCTAATTCGTCCATAGAATAAAAGTTTAGCGAGACGTCTGTCCAATTCGTCCATAGAATACAAGTTTAGCGAGACGTCTGTCCAATTCGTCCATTATAATAAAAGTTTAGCGAGACGTATGTCCAATTCGTCCATATAATAAAAGTCTAGCGAGACGTCTGTCAAATTCGTCCATAGAATACAAGTTTAGCGAGACGTCTGTCCAATTCGTCCATATAATAAAAGTTTAGCGAGACGTCTGTCCAATTCGTCCATATAATAAAAGTTTAGCGAGACGTCTGTCCAATTCGTCCATATAATAAAAGTTTAGCGAGACGTCTGTCCAATTCGTCAATAGAATACAAGTTTAGCGAGACGTCTGTCCAATTCCTCCATAGAATAAAAGCTTAGCGAGACGTCTGTCCAATTCGTCCATAGAATACAAGTTTAGCGAGACGTCTGTCTAATTCGTCCATAGAATAAAAGTCTAGCGAGACGTCTGTACAATTCGTCCATATAATAAAAGTTTGGCGAGACGTCGTGTCCCATTACTCCATAGAATAAGAGTCTAGCGAGACGTCTGTCCAATTCGTCCATATAATACAAGTTTAGCGAGACGTCTGTCCAATTCGTCCATATAATAAAAGTTTAGCGAGACGTCTGTCCAATTCGTCCATAGAATAAAAGTTTAGCGAGACGTCTGTCCAATTCGTCCATATAATAAATTTAGCGAGACGTCTGTCCAATTCGTCCATAGAATAAAAGTTTACGAGACGTCTGTCCAATTCGTCCATATAATAAAAGTTTAGCGAGACGTCTGTCCAATTCGTCCATATAATAAAAGTTTAGCGAGACGTCTGTCCAATTCGTCCATAGAATACAAGTTTAGCGAGACGTCTGTCCAATTCGTCATAGAATAAAAGTCTAGCGAGACGTCTGTCCAATTCGTCCATAGAATAAAAGTTTAGCGAGACGTCTGTCCCATTCTCCATAGAATAAAAGTTTAGCGAGACGTCTGTCCAATTCGTCCATATAATAACAGTTTAGCGAGACGTCTGTCAAATTCGTCCATATAATAACAGTTTAGCGAGATGTCTGTCCAATTCGTCCATAGAATAAAAGTTTAGCGAGACGTCGTGTCCCATTCCTCCATAGAAATAAAAGTTTAGCGAGACGTCTGTCCAATTCGTCCATAGAATAAAGTTTAGCGAGACGTCTGTCCAATTCGTCAATAGAAGAAAAGTTAAGTCCATAGAAGAAAACTCTAACAAGACGTCGTGTCCCATTCGTCCATAGACGAAAAGTCTATAATAGCGAGACGTGTCCAGATTTTCGTTAGAATCAAAGTAATAGTGAGATGTCGCGTCCTATTCGTCCACATAATCAAAGTCTAGTGAGACGTCGTAACTTGATTTTCGTTAGAATCCAAATCAAACGAGACGTCTTGTCCCGTTCTTCATTGGAACCGAAGTGTAAGGAGACGTCATGTCCGTTCTTCCTTAGAATCAACGTCTAGCAAGACACTGGCAACTACAGACAAGACATAATTTACTATGCAAAGGTGCGCATGTTCTGACTGCGCGCGCCACTCACCAACCATTTGAACTTATACGGCGGCAACCAGTTGGAAGATATTACTACGATATATCGTATCCAGGCGTATACAGAAGTGTCAAGAACACGCAACATATACGATATGTAAAGGAACACTTCAAAAGGATTTTGGATCAGACGATAATCAACTGTAGGGCTACACGAAGACGACTACAAAGAAATAACTCGGCCAAATTAGCTCAACGGAAAGCCGACGGAAGACAAACGCTTGGCAGGCACGCATGGCAAACTCTCACAGTCAAACCACACACGAGAGGACATATCCCCTGCGAAGGTATACGAATTATTTCCGCCTCATAAAAATAGTTACGCCCAAAACATTGTCAGAAACAAAGCTATCGGTTGCGCCGTCTCAAGACATCGCACGCCCGCCTGCCCACAATGGCGTGTCCGCGAAGCTAAATAAACAATCCACCTGAACCGTCCTGTTAATACGTAAACCAAACAGAATATGACATGGGCGCGAAGATCAAAGGCTGCCGCTCATACACACGAGCGATATCAAGCCGGTGTATCGCGACGCGGCGAGATGCCATCTCTTTGAGTGCCGTGTTTTATCTGTGTCGTTCCAAGCAGCGCGCGGCCAGATAAGTTTCTTTCAAATGTCAGCGTCGACAAAAGCTTGCACCGAACGTGTGAGCGGGCGGGTACCGGGGCACCTGTTCGGCTACGCCACACCGACGGCGGCGCCTTTGATGTCGTCGCGTCACGTGACCGTGTCCCAGGTAGGGTGGACACGAGACGTGTGCGTCGCGCGCCTTGAAAGACCCGCGCCTTGCGGTGACGTTGATGGACATTACACGGCCGGTTGACGCCGGTGTATAGGCGCCATTACTCGCATGAAAACGCCCGCTGTCGCAGTGTCCGCTGTCGATCACGCCGGCCCAGCCGCGGCGTCTAATGAGGCTTAATTTCGCATCATTAGAACCTCAAAGTCCCAACAGCTCCGCGACTATGTGGATTCACCGAGTACTTGGGCGCGCTTAACGAAATTTATCCGTGCCCGAATACATGGGCATCTGCGAACACTATTTAGAAATTTAACAAGAAAAGTAACGCCCCAAAATCAGCATTTTTATTCTATCAAAAGAAGTATAAAAAGCGTAAATAAAGTAACGTTATGTCTTCCTGTTAATTGCTGTTATGTTTTGTTAGGTGCGTTTTGCTGTTACCTTCTGCGACATTTATTTGTTGCTTACTGTTACGTTTTATAAGTTACGTTTTCTTGTTACGTTATGTATTCGCGAATATTTTCTTATTCGAATTGGTATCTAGTGTGTATCTATTGCATCATAGCATATATAAGAATTAACATTTTAAAGTTTTTGGACATTCTGCATAATAACTATCGCACCATAACATTATGAGTATCACTTTCATGTACAACGGCAAGAACGTCACTTTCCCCTTACACCAATGAACCCAGCCTGATTCAGGAGATAATCCCTTCCCATCGAAATAGCCCCTTCTTCAAATAAAAACGGATATGTTTGTCTGTGTTACTGTAGCACACAGTAATAACTTGCTCGTGCTTGCGACTTTCTCCTTTCGTTGATTAGGAACTCGTTAAAGGATCACGGCACGTGAACGCATTAGTAGTTTATGACCAGGTACGGTCTGGTACTCTGACCGGGTCACTCGTGACATTGTTAGACCTGTCACGTGACCGCACAATTCGGAGGAATGTATGAAAAGTTACCACAGTGACGAAGCCGCACGAAATTAAGCAACATGAAATACGTCACATTACAAAAATCAGAGTTGGACACACTAAATTCATCTAGCTGATTTTTCGTCTTACTACTTAAAATAACTCAAATATGTGCATAACTATACATCTAAGCTTTGTTCAAAAGTCAACAAATATATACGAATTTATCAGAGTTTATTCACAATGTTCATTGTAATCATGCACAGAACAGTGTTATGTTATATTTACGTCAGAATATGTAAGTGTGTGGCAGTTTCTTCAGAATATATCTTTTAATTGTCAAAAGTAAATGTGTTGAATTGTCATTGGATGTGACGTTTTGTATTAAATAAAACGTTCGAATGTGATTGTGTTGCGAGTATTTCATTAACCATTATCTAAAGGTGTGTGCAGTAACACGATTCAAAACAAATGAATTTCACCGAATACAGCAAAAACGGAACATTTACGACAAGAATTATTTGTAATAACTTTCCCATGTTTCCATAAACGTCATGTTTATTTTAATTGACATGGCACCTGCAAGTTAAGCCTCTCCGGTCGCGAAATAGCCGAGCACCCACTTCTAATGACGATGTCGATTTAGTTTATACCGAACAGCCTATTTTACCGGTTGTGGCCAAACTATCCACGCTGACCATTTCCCGTGACCAAACCGCCAGCGGTCGTGCGGTCGATAATTCGTGTGGTTGTGAATAAGCAGTCCTGAATTCCCACGGTAACCATTTCGGTTGTTCGGTTTGATATTTTGTTTATTGTGTAGTGTGACATTTTCGAGACTCGACATGATCGTTCATGTTTGCAAAACTGAGAAAACTACTTCTTAAAATGAATTATTATTTGTCGAAATGATTACTTTATAATTCTATTTTTGTATAAAACGTTTATATATATATATATATATATATATATATATATATATATATATATATATATTAAACGTTTTATACATAAATATATAAAGAAATAAATTAAATCCATTACATATAACTATCTTTAGGGGTTTGTCTATGGGCGGGATTTTTTCCTGAGAGGGATTATGTGCAATTTGTTTTTGTGTGTGAGTCGCCTTGATGGTGAGTGACTGCGTCCGATACCATCCGAATGCCACACGTATCAATTCACTAATTTATAGTGGCGAAGGGAAACACTTGCGCAAAGAGTTCGCTTGAGCTCGTATAATTTTAGCATTGTGCACATTATTTAATAATTTGTTGACAACTTTAATACTGTTTTCCGGCTTGATGAAATTGGCCGTTTCTTCGTCTTGAGCTTGGTTTTCAAGGATTTAGGCACAACTTATTATCATCATCAGCATCACTATTAGTACTTATGTGATGTACTTTGTCGACAACACACTGTACCTTAGCAACAGGTATAATATTGTTTTTAATTATTTATAATAATTTAGATTGGAACGAATTAAAAAGGCAATTAGGCATTTCTTAGAATATGCCAATAAATTGTCTAAGCTAATTTAGATGTGTTGAATCAAAAACTCCATGTTAACAACCCATGTGAGGGGTAGGCAGTGACATCCGTGAGGGGTAGGCAATGACATCCGTGAGGGGTAGGCAATGACATCCGTGAGGGGTAGGCAATGACATCCGTGAGGGGTAGGCAATGTCATCCGTGAGGGGTAGGCAATGACATCAGTGAGGGGTAGGCAATGACATCCGTGAGGGGTAGGCAATGACATCCGTGAGGGGTAGGCAATGACATCCGTGAGGGGTAGGCAATGACATCCGTGAGGGGTAGGCAATGACATCCGTGAGGGGTAGGCAATGACATCCGTGAGGGGTAGGCAATGACATCCGTGAGGGGTAGGCAATGACATCCGTGAGGGGTAGGCAATGACATCCGTGAGGGGTAGGCAATGTCATCCGTGAGGGGTAGGCATTGACATCCGTGAGGGGTAGGCAATGACATCCGTGAGGGGTAGGCAATGACATCCGTGAGGGGTAGGCAATGACATCCGTGAGGGGTAGGCAATGACATCCGTGAGGGGTAGGCAATGACATCCGTGAGGGGTAGGCAATGACATCCGTGAGGGGTAGGCAATGACATCCGTGAGGGGTAGGCAATGACATCCGTGAGGGGTAGGCAATGACATCCGTGAGGGGTAGGCAATGACATCCGTGAGGGGTAGGCAATGACATCCGTGAGGGGTAGGCATTGACATCCGTGAGGGGTAGGCAATGACATCCGTGAGGGGTAGGCAATGACATCCGTGAGGGGTAGGCAATGACATCCGTGAGGGGTAGGCAATGACATCCGTGAGGGGTAGGCAATGACATCCGTGAGGGGTAGGCAATGACATCCGTGAGGGGTAGGCAATGACATCCGTGAGGGGTAGGCAATGACATCCGTGAGGGGTAGGCAATGACATCCGTGAGGGGTAGGCAATGACATCCGTGAGGGGTAGGCAATGACATCAGTGAGGGGTAGGCAATGACATCCGTGAGGGGTAGGCAATGACATCCGTGAGGGGTAGGCAATCACATCCGATCATCTTCGGAATGTAAACCAACACCCGTCTAAATAATATCATATAGTATTGATTGCGTAATAAAACTAACATACTTTAGCACTAAGTGGGCGTGGTTCGTGGGCCATTCAGTTATAACAAAATGGACCATGCATACCTCCCACTGATTTCCCACATTTATGTTTGGATTCAGCGCACCCAAATTACTCTAAACGGGTTTGTTGGCGTGTTCTACTAAAATGTCTACAGAACATTTGAATCGCACTTATTTGGGTTTAGTTCCTGGCGATATTAGGTTTTATATCTACGGAAGCTTTCATGTCTACCCGTCCTCGTTTCTCTTCAGAACAGGTAACTTAAGTTGTTATCCTCACCGCAGAAGCTATACCTTCCAAAGGTATTAATCTCGTCAAACTTCTCCGGGAAGAGAAATACTAATCACAACTTCAAATCATCTGTTCGGTTTACATTTTGGGAAAGCGTGGATATTTGTACCACTTCCTCCTACTAAGGTAGATATTACGACAACTGCTCTTCAGCGCCGATATTTCATTACGGGTCGTTGTTCGCTTAGGTATGAACCCAAACTATCCACACTTATTAAGTGTGATCAAAGGACCCGACTGCGTCAGTTTATGGCCACCGAAACTGATATGCGTGTATAATCTACTGATCGAGCAAAGATCTGAAACGATCGCCTGATACCAAATGCAATCAGTCGGCACAACTCGTTTGAACCTTGACCTCTAGTGAACTGATCTGGCGTATGTTTTCAGTAAGTATTACCAGATACACCGAATGATCTGCATACGGTAAACAGAGGGTTTATACGATGGTGAGACCTACTAACACCCCCTAGCCATTGAAATTCAACGTCTGTGTGAGCGGTGTTATTTCACCACGTCACTACGAGTTCCCATAGTTCCGTAACAATTCGTCTTCTGTTCGTGTCTGGGTGGGGCGGTTGTTTGTTCTGAATGCGGTCAAAATCAACCATGTCTTGTATGTAAATTAATAATTTAAGATGCGTGTGTTTCTGCAACATTATCACATTCTGATTTCCGCCAAATCGCAGATACGCACACACACGCACGCGCACGCGCACGCGCACGCACGCACACGCAGAGTTTTTCTATAAAAATTGCTGTTTCGAAACAGCAGGCAACTCAATCTTTGCAATGGAACAAAACGCCTTTTACCGCCAACAAACCGAATCGTTTGAACGCCGACCCGACCTTCTTGAAATACTCTGCCAAGGTGCAGTCATTGTCAAAAACCCACACTCTTCGTGTCCCTTCGCAGATATTCATTCACACGGTTGTTTGAGGATCGTTCTGCTATTACCGGGTTTGTATGGAAACGAGTTTCGCTTATATCTCACTTGAGCATTCCAGGTAGCCGCTTACGTACAGCTATTTCAAGGGTGAATACCTTCAAGGGGCATATCAGGGCAAGCAAGTGCAAAAACGATATGTATAGATCAAAAGGTTTATCAGCACCACATGTGTAACGCAATTGATCACGCTGCAGCCGACCGCTCTTGGTAGTTGGTTCTTAGAAGAGAGCGAGCTATCCGCCAATTCCACAATCATCAATCTTATTGTCGTTTATAATAACTTAGTTTTATTGGATTTCTTGTGTGTGAGTTGTGGCTATCGTTTAAGTAGCTGTAAACATCTGAATGCCATAAACATCAGTTGAACACATCCTCGCAAGTTGTGGCTGTTCGCCATGTAAAACTAGGCATGGCTTATCCCTATGCAAAGTGTGGGATATAACCGAGTCGAACAGACATTTAACTTCGCCAGTCGCGACTGAATCAGCCGTGAGAACAACGCAAGTACCCGCCCCAATTTGAAGACGAATCAAACATTTCTGGGAATCACGATATAACGACCCACCCGCACAATCACACGAGCAGCTGGAAGGTTTTGTTTATTCGAGTATTTGTTTCTACATCCAAAGCATTGTATGCAACACGAGCATCGTGTGGCTGAAACCATACACACGTATCACATGACCGGAAGCTAATCACACTTCTCGTGAGCAATTTCATTAGCAGAGCATATATTCAGAGTTTTGCAAAGAGACAAGCCAGTGGTAGTGTTACATAACCCCCCCCCCCCCACTGACATGGCGAGCAAGGGTGGGTGACCAATATAAATGTAGACCTACTGGGAAAACGTTACAGAAGATGCGCTTTGTTGATTTGAAAAACGGCACAAGAAATCAAGTCACAATATTACACGATTTGGTTTTGATGCATTTTAACAACCTATTTTGTTACCTTTCCTTAATTCCAACCACAGAGATCGACCAATATAAGCGGTACTAATTGCCAGGTGCAACTGATTCAAATATAAACACTTTCACAGCGAAGTGACCTTTCGGTGACGCTATAAGTTCGGTGTGCATTGCAACGTGGATCGTTTGCAATAGAGAATCACAAAGGCTGACTTATTGACAAGGTTGTAGAGCGCCATTATATTTACGCTAAGATGTCTGCCTTTGTAAACCATTACTCATACACTGATTAAATGTCAACCAGCGAAGCCATCGTCATCATCAAGATTTAAGGCAGGGGGCAGGTCGAAAAAGTCCGGGGGACACATGGTCAATTGTTTTCGACAATGGAGAAGCGCGTAGATATGTCGGCGACTATTTTCACGCTTTCGTCAACGCAAACATTTATAATGGGTACGATCTATTTAGTTTATAGAGAAATTATTGCTGGACGGAACCCCGCTGGGCGGTTCCGTATATCCACGAGTGTGGCCGCGTCTAATTACCTGAATGAGTTGGATAGCGATGATATATTACAATTATCTAGAGGTTACATGCCCATATAACTCTTGTAGTCGTCTATGGAATGAAATAATCATATATGTAATGTTAAACACAAATACAATAGTGGGCGTAAATAAGAGTAACGATGAACTAGTCATAGGTACAATAGTGGCCCTAAATCAACAGTGGGCCTAAATAGTAGTAATGATGAACCAGACAAGGGTACAACAGTGGGCCTAAATAGGAGTAACGATTATGTATGACAACCCACAGACAGGCGAGGCACCGTTAACTTGTAGACACTTCTGCACGAGAAAACGCCAAATTAGCACTATAGCACATCATGCCACAATTGGTGGTGTTTCTTTATGACAATATAAAGGAAGGATGTTTGTTTGGTTTTATCACAAGTTAAAGTACATAGACAATCTAAAACCAATAACAATGTATAAGAACTCTGGCGACAACAACCGCGTTTGGTAACACAAACGGGCTTACAGTAAACATTTAGATACATAACAAATTGGTATGTAGCCTTTATATGCCTCCGAGCAAATCGACAGAACTCGCAGAAAGGCAAACTCACCGGGCCCCTCCTTAAACAGGAAGTGACTGAAAATGTGCGACCAGCGTTGATTGATGCATATCTGTGCGCTAAACAACGGTGAAACAAGCCTAATGTGCGAACGCTATCCGCTCTGCTTTGAGCAAGCGCCTAGAGTCTCCCCAAGCGAGACATTCGGCGCTACGCAGCAACTCCTAATTACGCGCTATCAGAGAAAACGATCTCGGCTGCGTGGTAATGATAGAACATAATGAGATCTTTTCTCGTTCTGATGTCGACTGCACGACGAAAGCGCGCGAACACGAGCCTCAATAAAAAGGGCGGTACGGTGTAGCATTTCCCCTCGCGCACTCGGCGTCGAAGCGGACTACCCCGTAAGGAATGAGTTGCTGTTTCGGTCTGCTGCAAATATTAGAACCGCCCTGCAAATTGCCCGGTATCTTGAATGGATGCCACCACGTGAACCCGAACGTGAGTTTCGTTGCGACCCCATACATGCAGGGTTCCACGCAACTGGGCATATTCAGGAGGCGACTTTAGCAGCGTGTAACTGAGCAGGATGTGGTCAGTTAAATGTAACAATGATGGGAAATTATTATTGTTACGTAATGTCAAAAGTGACGACAACAACAGCAGATGTGACTAACTAGCACAACAGAAAACGTAGTAGCAATACTTACTTCTGCTCTTTTGTTGATGTTTGTGTTTTGTAAAGGTATCGTTGGTTGTTTGTGATAATGGTGGGCGGAAATAAAGTCCAGGAAAACGTCAGGGAAATAAAGTCACAGTTTTGCCTAAGAAAAGAGTCACAGGAAATAGTCATAAGATAACTTTGTTCAAACTCCACCTATTTGATAGAACCGTTTGGTTTCGCACACATGAGTACATTTGAAGGTAGGGCCTACTTTTACTTATGACCTTGCCAGTGTAGGTCGTTGACGTGATGGCCATTCTTATTCAAGTGATCTTGACCAGTCATTAAACAGAATTCACGACAACCTGGGTTGTTAAACGAGGAAATCATAAATACAAAACATGATTTATTTGGACTGAAGATCAAACTAAAAGACGTAATGATGAGCACATGTTAAACAGCGAAACAGCAGGAATTGTAGGATATACAAAATATATTTTACTGTTAACCGTTCTATGTTTAATATTAATGGTTAACAAATAGATATTTCAGTAAAGTCATTGGCATTAATTATGTGTCGATATGTAGACATAGAAGTGTATATTTTCCTCCCTGTGACTTTATTTCTTCTGACTTTCTGTGACTTTTGCTGTGACTTAATTTTTTTATTTCATACACTCGTTATAATTGTGTGTACGTGCGTGCGTGAGGGCGGCGGGTGTGCGCGCGCGCGCGCGCGTCGTGTGGCGTGTGTGTGTGTGTGTGTGTGTGTGTGTGTGTGTGTGTGTGTGTGTGTGTGTGAGTGTGTGCATATGCGCGCGCACAAACGCTCCTGCACAGACACCAATACTAACAACTAGCAGACGGAGCAGCACACGAAAGGCGCAGATGGAGCAGCAAGGCATTGCACACGAAAGGCACTCACCTCTGGTTAACTTCAACGCGCCGTTCGCAAAGAACACTTTGATATTGCGATCCTTGAATCCGTTCTTCTTGAGCATGCGATATATCTTGCGCACATTGTCCGTGTGGTGTGGCCGAGCCGTCCATCGGTTCCAACCTCCGGACAGAATCACTGCCTGGTCACATATCTCGAACACCCGACAACTCGTCTGCACCGTTCCGGTTGCCGTCTCGCAACGTTTCGTGTTTTCCCTTATCGGGTTGCAGACGAGCGACGTCGTTTCGTTTGCGGGCCGCAGTTCTGGACACTCGGCGAAGCCCGGGAGCTTGGAGCGGCACACGAGACGTTGTCGTCGCGTCCGGGTGTCGGACTCGAGGTAAACGATCGGGAGAAAGTTCACCTCGCAACGGCGGGCGAAGTTCCGTCGGCGTCCGCGCCGCTCCAGAGCGTTCTTGCAGCGTCTCTTCAGGGCCAAGATCATGCACTCGCCGTCAGCTGGAGAAAACGAACAACTGTCACGTGACTACATCTGCATAGCATTATTGCTAAGTGTCCATTGGCTTTATGCGGTATACAGAACGTATCGTGTATTTTACACGATATAGGGTATGCTATGTGCTTTTTCTCATAGGAAACGTATCATGGGTACGTAACGGTGGCACCGTATTTTGGTGTGGTGGACCGCTTACATTTTTTGGTCGTTATAAACTTTCCGACTGATGTTTCTACGCATGCGCGATAAATGTAAAATCATCAATGTGCAACGAAATGACAAAACATTTTTTAAATAAATGCCACGGGCTGTTCGTTATCTCTCTTCTTCTTTTCTTCTCTCAGATACTGGACGGGGCCCTTTGCAAGGCGTTTAAAGTCCAACGAGAATTTGTGAGTATTATTTACATATTTACTCCCTATGTGGGATTTTTACTTCCCCTGGCATAGACACCAGATAGAAGGGACCACCGGCTTTTAGTGTCTCTTCCTAAAGACACAGACAGGCAAATGTGGGGTGAAAGAAATTGCCTAAGTTTCGAAACGGCTATAGATGGGATTAAACCACCGTCCCCTCGATTGACAATCCGGCGCTCTACCGCGCGACCACCGCTCCCCACTATTCTCTCCTGTGATGATTACTGTGAAGAGTTGCTTAAAATATCGTTCAGTACATAAAAATATTACGTTTGTTTAAATCACTGTCACTATATTTACGTGATTTGCGCTTGCTGTTAAAACATGGACGATAGGAAATTCCAACTACGTTTTTGAAAATCGACTAGAAATTTCTTTGACTATCATGTGCAATACCACCGTAAGTATTGTAGCAAATGGGCAACTTATTTTGCATCCTTGTTGTGATATATTATTAATAGCCATTATCCATCACGCACATTGAAAACGATGACATTTTTGTTTCCCTGTCACCTTCTTGGGTACAGCCTGCTGCATGATGCTTATCGTATACGATAGACGATGAGGATATTGGAATGGTGATAAATTCCTTTGCCAAAGGGTAGGACTGGGAAGGGAAGTCCTACACAGGCATCCTTATATCCTGCATATACATAGCCAATCTATGACACAGGCAGCCAGTTGTTGGTCCTCAGTTCCACATAATTATCCGGGATTGCGGCCCATGGCTACACCACTGTGTAACATCGTATTGAATACAAGTTAAGGTTAAAGAAGGTTAAATAACCGGTTTCAAAACAGTGTATAATACCTGTTCAACCAGTATATGGTACATATCACACACATTATTCCAAATTGCGATCGCCGTCCGATGACAATGTAGGTATTGCTGTCGAATTGTGTTAATGTTGGACAATATTGCCATATGAACAGCTAACGCTCCAAATAGGATGATGAAAAGAACGCGTTTGAATATTGTAGAGTCCAGCATTTGCCCACCCACCCACTCTTGTCATACAATTTTCATCGGTCATTTTGGACATAGTCACACTGGTAGATTTGGCACAATCATCAAATAATTTGCTGTAATCTTTTATCGTCTTCTCTTCAAATAAGTACGTTCTCGTGTCCAATATGTTCTCCTTTAATTAAATCAAATGTTTCATCGATAACTTTATATCGTTGTATACTTGTCAACATATGTTTGGTCTCGTTTTATTCTCCTGGTCTCTGATGTTAGCCTCGTTATTTGCTCGTTATACTGATCATCAATATCCATTCGCATTCAATAGTCTCTACGCCATGTTGCCATCAAGTTAGAATGATAGTGACGTGAATAGTCAGTTGCGTGCGTTTTGTTAAGACGTTTAAAAGTGTGTGACGCGAAGAAACATTGGCCAACGCGTGTGTGCAGCCGGAAGTGGTTTCCTTGACGTCACCCAGCATCTAACGATCACATGACTACAACTTTAGTTTGTACGTTTACGGAATTACTAACATATTTTGACCGTGCCACGTCAGGTTTGTGTAATTTAATTCACGAGCACAACGATGTTCAGAAATTGTACGCAATCATGTCAAGAAAATTTATGCGCGTCAGGCTTCCCCGTTTGGCGAATATTCTTCAAGTTAACCTGGCAGATTCGTACAGGTTCTAAAAACTGTTCTGTTTAATTGAATTGTACGTCGGTTTTACTGCGCTGGGACCGCTGCACGTGTGCGAAGAACCGGCCGCGCAATTTAATTTGCATTCAACTCGAATCAATGGCGTCGTCGCGAACCGCTTTCATCTCACCTGGCGAAAACAACCAGCGCTCCCTGAATGACGGGTTCCCCACGGAGCACCTTTCGTCGCCGTCAAAAGGGAACCGGGTGCGCGGCCGGTTTTTTTTATTAAGCGTCACACTCGCGTGTGATCTTCCGGCGGCTTGTGCAAAACCAACTCGCGTTTTTACCGGCCGTTATCCGATAAAACCAAATTACATCACACGCGCGGCGGCGCTTTGAAGTTAACGAGAACCGATCGAGGCTGTCTTGGCAGGTGTTTCTCGCACGCGCCCAAAGAGACGACCCGCCACGGGTCAGCACGCGCGACACGCACGCAACGGCGTGGAAGGAACGAGGCCGTTGTAATACGCGTGTTAATCTAATCGCTGGCGATCTGATCGTGTAAACACCAACATCGGATAGCCGATCAGTTTTTCAGCGACGGATATCGGACGTGTCGAATGTCCTTTAAAGTGCACGCCAGCGATCGCATAACCAGGTTATTAATACCGCTGAAGACTTTCACCAAAACCGGCGTAGATTGTTACAAGTTGCCTGTAACCTTTGCGTAGAGTTTAGTGTTCGTTTCGCCGCTATATGTTTTCGTGCATTGGTGGAGCGGTGAATAGATGGAGGACTGTTATGCTTTAACACGATCTGATAATGGGCGTACACAATGCACGCCCCGCCCACTGGGCGTGGCGTCACGTAAGATTATGCGTACGTTTGAAGTGTCCCTGTGATTATTACGTACATTTCTTTAATCTGTGTATAGATTGCGTGGCAACATTTTAAAATATCTTTCAGGATAGTACATTAATACTAGCAAGCAAGCCCAGATAGACAGTGTTTCGCAAGAACATCGTTTCATGTGTCTATATGAGAAGGGTGAACGAACAAAATGGTTTCTCTATTGGCCAATCACGATGTCTTATGAAAAGGGTGAACGAACAAAATGGTTTCTCTATTGGCCAATCACGATGTGGCAACGCACGTATGGACGAGTACATGACACACACACGCGTACACAGGCACACACACGCTCACAGGCACGGACATACATACACGCATGCATTCACGCTCGCAAGCGCACACGCACACGCAACGCAACGCACAGCCACGCGCACACGCACGCACGACGCGCGCGCGCACACACACACACACACACACACACACACACACACACACAACACACACACGCACTCATATGTGTACGAGAAGCCTTCGCGCATTAATTGTAGCATGTGGCTGGATGCTTCCAAGAGAAGTTGAGATGGTGTCTGAGTGAACTGGTCTGCCAGGGAAGTAAAGTGTAAAGCGCTTTGAGCAATCCTGAGGATTGGATCCTGCGTTATATAAGAACTTACCTTTACTATACATTTACAACAAACACAAACACAAACACAAACACAAACACAAACACAAACACAAACACAAACACAACACACACACACACACACCACACACACACACACACACACACACACCACACAAAACACACACACACACACACAACACAAACACAAAAGCACACGCACACGCCCCACACGCACACGCACACGCACACGCACACGCACACGCACACGCACACGCACACGCACACGACACACACACACACACACACACACACACACACACACACCAGATCGCGTCAATCAATAAGTGTTCAGAAAACGGCGATATCGCATTGAGCAGACTGTGGACCTGCTGACACCACGGACTGTGGGGTGAATACAAACACATGTTCGCCTGAAGCGAGGACTGAGTCAGATCCACCAGGCGACACAACAGCTGCAGTGGCTCTCGTGTGAAGTAATCATAGCGCGTCCTGTGAGAATTTATAAATACCGCCACGAGCAACATTGGTCGATCGGCATGGGACCTTCATTCTCATCGTCTACATATCTTGGTTCAGTCGTCTCGATAACGTACACAGCTTTCTCTCAGGAATAGTAGTGGACGATGTCGTAAGTAACGACGCCGTAAGCAGGTTATTCCGTAAACGCAGTATCCCCGTGAACACAACTGCCGTTCATGTAAGACAGCATCCGATTTATTCACGGCGTGATTAAGGCCAATTAGTAACAGCAATAATACCAATAGAAATAATAACATTTCCACAACGCTTAAGACGCGTTTACACGAACAACTAATTGTCGGATTAGTTGGCCAACTCGGTGTTGTCCAACAAATACGACAACAAGTAGTTCGTGTGACCAGCGGCTTAGGCACGATTTGTCACGTCGTCGACTGAGTCATCGGGTGTTGTCGACTTTGTGACCAGACTCGTCGCTCGGGAGTTGAGGCTAAGGACCCTATCAACGCGCCAGACGGTGATGACATCGGTAATGACGTTGCCAAGGTCATCGGTGGTTTATATACGGGTAAACAATTATTCTACTTCAATTTGGAAGTTGCTCAAATTAATGAACACGTGTGTGTCATGATCCAAAACAGTCATGTCCACCTCCAAAGTCGCGCAGCCTCGGATCGTGATATCGAGAGAAGGATGGGCGGTGAATGCTGCCCAAGATGTTCCCCGCCGTTCGTTTTTGTCAGAGCACTCCAGCCTCTCCACAATCAGCGATTTGTCCAAAAACAGGCACCGCCTACCCCTAAATATCGGAAGGCTAATCCTGTATCAAACCCCCTCCCTCGATATAAAACATGAAGCGCCTGTGGTTATAAAATATCGTCATATTTGTTTCTAGTTGTTTGGGTTATTTCTGTAAAGGTGGTGTGAAATGGAAGCGCCCACAAAGCATGGCCACCTTTTCGGCGCGTTGAGAGTTCACGCCACATTACACACAACGAGTGATTATGACAGATCAAACGCGAGTCAATAAACAGTCAGTGACGACGATGACATCCGTCATCCACTGGGAAATACACGTTGACATGAACGCGTAGAACACCCTGATGACACGCCAGCCTCGCGCCCAATTCCCTACCAATCAGCAGCACTTCATTTGCGTAGCCCGTAACACCTGGGCAAATACGTTTCCGTCAGTTATTGCAATGCGATGTTTTGATATGTCCGTGGTAGTATGTCAAATATGTGGCACTGCTAACCGCGGTTGTTAACGCGTCATTGCGCTCGACGTTCACGCCCCGCGACTAGATTACGCTACGCCCGTGGTCGAATGTTGCCTGCACCATTGTCGGCATGCCCCAGGTGCGCACAAGAGCAACAGCTGTGGGTGTTGCACTCGCGACACCCCCAGCGCATTGCGCAATGGTACTAATGCGACCGGCCGACGAAGCAACGTAAACACGGGTACATGTGAACAGTCAACGTGACACTGATGTCATATTCGGCGACACGTAGGCGTATGCGGTTTACCTGTCAATATAACGGCAGATACCAACGTAAAGGTTCCAATACAGCGCGTTAGCAATCCTCAGGATTGTACAAAACGCATCACACTTTGCTCTCTGGGTGACGTGTTCAATCGAACACCACCTCGGCTTCTCTGGGAAGTAGGCAGCCACGCTGCACTTAATACGCGAAGACTATTCATACACAAATGTCCACTGTCTATAGACGGATATTCATCCATACAGATGAGTGAACTAGAACAATGTGGTGTGGACAAATTTGCCAAAGATTTGACGCAGTAGGACACGATTCGGACCCGGGTTCTCTAAGTCGAGAGTCCGAAGCACAAGTCACTGCACCACTGCGCCACAGCGCCACTAATGGCAGGTAAACCGTGCTGGTTGGGAAAATCTATTGAGGAGGGCAGGGCGGAGGAAGATAGATGTGTAGGAGGATGGGGGGTGAGAAGGAATATCAAATGATAACATGTAACTACGCATGTCATATGACTATACAAGTAATACTGTTCGATACGAGCACAGTTGTGTTAATGTGTGCACATGTCTGACTCTGTAACAAGTATTACGAGGTCTGCGAAACGTTCCAGACTCAGTGGTGACGTCGACGGGCCGTGACAGGAGTGAAGGGAAAGTGAAGGGAACGAGGGGTACGCGAGAGGACGATAAGGGGGGGGAGGGAAACCTGCGAAGGGAAGGGAAGAAACCGTAGAATGTTGAACCCAAGAATGAATAGCCATGTTCTAAAATGTACCGCTTGTATTTTACGCATA
>JAODUO010000284.1:332500-350000 GCA_025642075.2 Ridgeia piscesae
ACGGACGGACGGACGGACGGACGGACGGACGGACGGACGGACGGACGGACGGACGGACGGACGGACGGACGGACGGACAGGGAGACAGACAGACTGAGAGAGAGAGAGTGGGGTAGATGCATGCAGCCACGCACGCACGCACGCACGCACAACACACGCACACACACACCACACAACACACACACACACACACACACACACACACACACACACACACACACACACACACACACACACACACACACACACACACACACACACACACACACACACACACACTAAATATATAAACAGAGAGACTGAAGATGAGACGAAAATAACGAGCAACAGCAACAGCGAGCTGGGAGTAACATGAAAACAGAAGACGACGGTAGAAAATGAAGATAAAAAGGTACAAACTTAAATAGAAACACAGCGTGAAACGAATATTCATGGATGGCAGATGCGATCGGCAAAAACGACGGACAGCCGCGGCGGAAGAGAGGCGGAACATAGAGTATTAGTGAGCAAAGCACAAGAAGCTACCTTAGTGACGCCGGCGTCACCCCGCAAGGAAACATGAGAAGAAGCGAGACAGTAACGTCATCGACACGTACCGAGTTCCTTTCCTCCCTCCACCTGGCACCTAATGCGCGACATGCCGAGCTCGACGTAGAAGACGAGGATGAGGTGGCCGAAGTTGGCTCGCGGGTACGGGTCGAGGACCATGACGGCGTCGTGTACGCCCGTCCGACTCAGCCCCTTGTCGGGCATGAGGGCCTGCAGGCGCCCCTCGACGGTCGGCTCGGCCACGTACACGTTCATATCGGCCTTGGCCACACGCCGCAGCCGCCGACACTCCCGGTGCGTCGTGAAGAACACATCGGAACACTCGATGCGGCGTACGAACGCATAGGCGCCCTCGGCCCAGCGGATCTGTCGGGGGCTCGCCGGTAGCGATGCCGTCACGTCGTACGTGATGTTCTCCGTCGTCACGTATGGCTGAACGACGACGCTGAGCGCAACGTGGACGCTCTGCAGGAGGCAGAATACACCGAAACGATCCATTTTAGCGGAAACGGATCAACGTCTTACAAGTTACGCACAATACCAATACACAAATCGGCCGCGATATGTGTGTAATGCGACGATAGCGCGATCGTTATCTCATCCCAATCCAAACGCAATCGGTGTCCTCTGTGGATGCTGTCTTCCGTCTGCGAGTCGGCGTCTCTTCGCACTGGCCGGCGCTTCTCCTCCGTCGTCTTAGAAGCAGCGGCGAAGAATAAATCAGGCAGCCGCGACAGACAATGCTCTCGGAGGCCGGTAACCGGCGCTAAAATCAGCGACGGATACTTCAAAGCGAGCCGCCGCCTGCCTGGGGGCACGCGGCTCGCGCAGCCACTAAAAACGCTGCTTACTTATTTATTGGACGAAAATCGGACGTGCCCGAGGCCGGCTCGATGCTGCCATTGGTCGGCGCCGCTCGAGGGAGCCCCGGCGTCGCGTTCAATTTACGGATTGAACCTGAAGCGCTTAGCGAGATAATAATCGCGTGCGGGGCGAGCCGAGGTGAGGCGAGGCGAGCGAGCGAACGGAGCCGGCGAATATGAAACTTGAAAGGCGGGTGTAAACGCTGATCGGTCTTTGTACTTTGCACTTGCTAAATTGATTTAAATTGCCGGGCACTCGCGATAAGGCGGGACGGGACAGCAGCGGCAGCGGTGGCGCGGTAACGGTGAAGTCGGCATCGCCGGAGAGCGAGCGAGCGAGCGAGCGAGTGGACGTGTGTTGGGTTTGACTGACAGCTAGAGGGTGGCGTACCGGGTAGACGCCCGCACCCCGCCTGGGGCGTAGCCAGGGTACGTCGTACGTACTACACAGAGCGGGCAGCACAGTCAATGGTCATGATTACGGCCAGATGCATACAAGAAGGGTTATACGGGCACACTCTGAGTAATATGTGAACATTTACATTGACAGGGCAGTTTTCTGTGGCTGGATCGAGACACAGCGACATAACACACGAGAAGGAACCTTCGTTCTCGAGTGGATCTGTACGTGCACCTTGAGTCAATCCTCGGCTCCATTGCCAGTAATGTTCCATTACGCTGTGGCTATCATATCCACATTTACTCCTCTGTTTTAAAATTGTACATCTTTTTTTTCCTTTTTCCCTTTTCCCCCTCTGCCGCTTCCTCTTTTTGCTGGGTATAGTTGCCAAATTATCAACGTGTATTTCCCATTCCCTCCCTCCCTCCCTCCCTCCCTCCCTCCCTCCTCCTCCCTCCCTCCCCCTCCCTCCTCCCTCCCTCCCTCCCTCCCTCCTCCCTCCCTCCCTCCCTCCCTCCCTCCCTCCCTCCCTCCCTCCCTCCTCCCTCCTCCCTCCCCCCTCCCTCTCCTCCTCTCCCTTTCTCCTTTCTCCCTCTCTCCCTCTCTCCCTCCCTCTCTCCCTCTCTCCCTCCCTCCCTCCCTCCCCCCCCCTCCTTCCCTCCTTCCCTCCGTCCCTCCCTCCCTCCAAAATCTATGGAAACCTAGCTACGAGGCGCATCGAGACGACGCCAAATCTCGACATCGATGTGTCTATACCAGCAGTTGTTAACAGATGGAGAGAAACACTTTTAAAGACCGCAGAATTGTGTAATGGTTTCTGCTGATCTAAGAGAGGATATGTCCCAAATGCTGGTGCAGCCACAGAAAAGGCCACATAGTTCCTACGGTGGTATTGACTCTAGGAATATAATGTAAACAGAGTAGAACCTCACTGTTAACATAACCCTTGTTTTAAAAATTGATCCGAATAGCGAGATGGCCGTATTAGCAAGACTAAATTCCTACACTTTACTGTTACCAAATAAGTTAGGACTGCACCATGATGACTTTAATTACGAGATGCGTATGTTAACGAGACGACAGTTAAGTGATATTCCTCCGTACAATAAATAACCTATGTTAACCGTATCCATGTTCACACACCGCTAAAACCAACTTACCCTGTAACGATGTATTTTTGTGGTTGACGTATTTTTGAAGCGGAAATATCGAGAATATTTTCCTTGAAGATTATGATTTCTTATCGCGCACATATTTGCGGCAATTACTGTATTGCAACGGGATAATTTAATGTGTAAATATGTGTAAATTGGATGGGAAAAATATATGTGAACCATATGTTTGGCTTTGAAGAAACTGTCGTGCAAAGAAAGATTTTTTGCGTTCTGGCTAATGTTGTGACAAATGCCTCAGATGAGACGGGAATAAATCAGCGTTTGGTGAATTGCTCGCGCGACCAACTGAAATAGATGGAATTCAACATTCCTGGCTAGCACTGTCTCATCAATATGCAATCCTAGTTCATCTGGAAAAAATTCAGCTCAGCGAATTAGCATCTAAACTCTCCAATGTTGAATGTTTTGCGACGTTCTCCGCTACATTAGAAAGAGCCAAAGCATTGACAGTGAACACGGTTCAAAGGCACCGGGCCGTCAAAATGTCACTGTTCATCGACCGATGTGTCGCCGACTTGTTGAAAAACCGAGGCATTTTAAGGCTTCGGTCGTCTTAGAAGTCGTATAAAGTTCGCAGGGAACGTGAAATTCCGACATCGCTCATTCCGATGAAGTAGACTAACTGTTTTTCCTATCAGACGGATACTATAACATTACCTCGGGGAATTTGCCCCGAGGGAGTTTGCAACTAAAATTGGTATGTTGACTCCAGCGAGACGCATTAGTGGTTCAACTGAAAGAAAGTCAGCGAATCACATTTCTACAGAAGAATGGAAATTAAAGTCAGCAATCTAAGTTAATGGAGGAAAATGTGCGGCGCATTTCACTTCGAGATGAAGCACTATATATTTATGATGCAAAAACTCGGTAAGAAGTTCAAGGGACACGTTATTAAACATTGGTCATTAATCATGTTTTAAGTACGTTCTTCTAACGTAATAGCTCACAGTTCTGGGTTGTTTAGACATTTGGACTCAGCTAATGCTGAATATTGCCCTAAAATAAACCTGTAGTTAAATTTGCTGTTTAATATTCCACCTAGGACAATAGATACGTTTTCAATTATCACTGATGCTTCAAAGGTAACATTGCACAAATGTGTAAGATCAAAGCAAATGCTTTTCTCAACGAGAGAATTGCGCACGTTGATCTTTTCTTTCCCTTCGATCCTGATCCTGGATGTCTGGTTGTTATATAAAACTGTTCTTGTAAACTGCTTCCTGCACAAACCATTTCCACCCCACCCCCTGTAATGTCAGCACGGGGATGTTGCAGTTGGTCTGTACATGTCGCTGATTGAAAGAGTGCTCTATTACTTTTAAACAGACAGTTATTATTATGACAATGTATCTGCCAATTAGTTGTTTACCATGAGTCATGTATTATCTCATGCACGTTTGAATGTGTGTGTGTGTGTGTGTGTGTGTGTGTGTGTGCGTGCGTGCGTGCGTGCGTGCGTGCGTGCGTGCGTGCGTGCGTGCGTGCGTGCGTGCGTGCGTGTGCGTGTCATGTGCGTATGTGTGATGGGAGGGGAGTAGTTGAAACTGATGAACACTATATGTACACCCGTTTCATATAGGCCAATGTTCATATACTTTAAACGTTCTACTTTTTACATAATGTGAGCCCAAAGGAAAATCATCCTGTACGATAACGACGGGTTTCCAATTGATCTAAAGCAATATATATATATATATATATATATATATATATATATATATATATATATATATATATATATATATATATAATTATATAAAATATATAAATAGAACTTTTAAATCTATATAAAGGGTATATATATATAAAATATATATATATTGTTTGTCTTTTATAAAAGTAATATGCTAATTTTAATATATATCATATATATATATAAATGTACTAGTCTCTTGGTCTATATAACTAAAAGTAATACGCCATTTTAAGTCATACTTAGTCGCACTACTCTATAATATGTATATGATTAAAATATATAATATCATTATATATATATATATATATATATATATATATATATATATATATATATATATTATATATATAAATACAATGACCAAATATAGAGCATACACTACAATATTCCTATATTTATATCTATTATTATTATATCTATCTATCTATCTATCTATCTATCTATCTATCTATCTATCTATTATCTATCTATCTATATATATATATATATATATATATATATATATATATATATATAGTATATATATAATGTTTAATTAATATATAATACAATATTCCAATATATATATATAATGTTTAATTAATATGTAATAATGTCTAAGGACTAGTAAAACCAATTCAGGACTAGTATCTATTAGGTGTACATAGATACTGATACAGTATCATATATATATATATATATATATATATATATATATATATATATATATATATATATATATATATATATATATATATATATTATGTAGTATGTATGTATGTATGTATGTATGTATGTATGTATGTATGTATGTATGTATATGTATATTGTATTACCACATATACGATAAGTAACGATAAATAGTAAAAATAGTGTTGTTTATTGACGTCATAGGAACTCGCAAAAGTAAATTGTCCTCTATATATAGCACCCACAGATGTTGTTCCAAACGAACGACCTAAGGGAGAAGATTGTGATGCAGTGGAGACTAAACAGAGAGGCTAGTTGTCGGTTCAGGTGGCCAGGTCGCACGGTGCTGCGGGAAGTTGAACTGACTAACGAAGAACGAAACAGCTTTGATATTGCAAGGGCATAAACAGGCGGGGAGGACAACAGTTGCGCGACACAGATCAGCTGACATAAGGCTGATGTTTTTCTACTCGGGTATTCACATTTTCAGACAATAATTACACATGCTCTATAACATTCGTTAAATTAAAATACGTCACTTTCTCACAATCTAACATGACAACGCTTGAGCGACGCAGGATTATCAAACAAGTCATGACATTTTACACACACACACACACACACACACACACACACACACACACACACACACACACACACACACACACACACACACACACACACACACACACACACACACACACACACACACACACACACACACACACACCACACACACACACACACACACACACACACACACACACACACACACACACACACACACACACACACACACACACACACACACACACACACACACACACACACACACACACACACACACACACACACACACACACACACACACACACACACACACACACACACACACACACACACACACACACACACACACACACACACACACACACACACACACACACACACACACACACACACACACACACACACACACACACACACACACACACACACACACACAAAATTACATAATCAACATCAGACCAACACCGGGCCAATTAAAAACATAAAAAACATAGCTATTACATAGCCACCAGATGCCGCATCAACACTGCAGTGTTCTCCTTTTACCCCCGAGCAATTTGCATCTGGAATATGATACCACCACACATTACTGAAATAGAAAACCCCATAGCTTTTCAAGCAGCAATCACGAACCTCCCTTTCATGACACCCAATCACGTAAATTGCCTGTAAAACAAACAAACAAACAAGCTATAACAAATAAACAAACAAACATACTACCTAACGCATGCGCACAAGAAGCACTACAAACTTCTGAGACATGAGATCTTAATTTCTGCTAGAATCAGTCACTGATTTGCCTGGTCGCGTCACGAATCAAAATCTACACGCAGAAAAACACCGATTGACAACTATCATCATTTAACAGCTCTGGTACAACAAATACAGCATTTCTACTCATTCTACACTAAACAATTACTCACAGAAATTCAAGCAACCTGCATTACGCCATTTCTATTGGGAACTCTTTCGGCTGACGGGAAACAGCGGACGAACACATTAGTGTGGTCTTACGTCAGCTAGAAAGACTGGCCAAGGTCGCAGTACACAAATGTGTAGTTCTCGTGGAAATACCAAAATCAGTATTTATATTCACAATCTGTTTTGCTTGTTCTGTGTTGACGTTCATTGCAACGTATTTACGTTATATGATTAGTACTGTAAGGCTATCCCAGTGGCACACGTATTTACGTTACATGATTAATATTGTAAGGCTATTCCAGTGGCACACGTATTTACGTTACATGATTAGTATTGTAAGGCTATTACAGTGGCACACGTATTTACGTTACATGATTAGTATTGTAAGGCTATTCCAGTGGCACACGTATTTACGTTACATGATTAGTATTGTAAGGCTATTCCAGTGGCACACGTATTTACGTTACATGATTAGTATTGTATGGCTATTCCAGTGGCACACGTATTTACGTTACATGATTAGTATTGTAAGGCTATTCCAGTGGCACACGTATTTACGTTACATGATTAGTATTGTATGGCTATTCCAGTGGCACACGTATTTACGTTACATGATTAGTATTGTAAGGCTATCCCAGTGGCACACGTATTTACGTTACATGATTAGTATTGTAAGGCTATCCCAGTGGCACACGTATTTACGTTACATGATTAGTATTGTAAGGCTATTCCAGTGGCACACGTATTTACGTTACATGATTAGTATTGTAAGGCTATTCCAGTGGCACACGTATTTACGTTACATGATTAGTATTGTAAGGCTATTCCAGTGGCACACGTATTTACGTTACATGATTAGTATTGTAAGGCTATTCCAGTGGCACACGTATTTACGTTACATGATTAGTATTGTAAGGCTATTCCAGTGGCACACGTATTTACGTTACATGATTAGTATTGTAAGGCTATCCCAGTGGCACACGTATTTACGTTACATGATTAGTATTGTAAGGCTATCCCCGTGGCACACGTATTTACGTTACATGATTAGTATTGTAAGGCTATTCCAGTGGCACACGTATTTACGTTACATGATTAGTATTGTAAGGCTATTCCAGTGGCACACGTATTTACGTTACATGATTAGTATTGTAAGGCTATTCTGTGGCACACGTATTTACGTTACATGATTAGTATTGTATGGCTATTCCAGTGGCACACGTATTTACGTTACATGATTAGTATTGTAAGGCTATTCCAGTGGCACACGTATTTACGTTACATGATTAGTATTGTAAGGCTATTCCAGTGGCACACGTATTTACGTTACATGATTAGTATTGTAAGGCTATACCAGTGGCACACGTATTTACGTTACATGATTAGTATTGTAAGGCTATCCCAGTGGCACACGTATTTACGTTACATGATTAGTATTGTAAGGCTATTCCAGTGGCACACGTATTTACGTTACATGATTAGTATTGTAAGGCTATTCCAGTGGCACACGTATTTACGTTACATGATTAGTATTGTAAGGCTATTCCAGTGGCACACGTATTTACGTTACATGATTAGTATTGTAAGGCTATTCCAGTGGCACACGTATTTACGTTACATGATTAGTATTGTAAGGCTATTCCAGTGGCACACGTATTTACGTTAAATGATTAGTAGTGTTAGGCTATTCCAGTGGCACACGTATTTACGTTACATGATTAGTATTGTAAGGCTATTCCAGTGGCACACGTATTTACGTTACATGATTAGTATTGTAAGGCTATCCCAGTGGCACACGTATTTACGTTACATGATTAGTATTGTAAGGCTATTCCAGTGGCACACGTATTTACGTTACATGATTAGTATTGTAAGGCTATTCCAGTGGCACACGTATTTACGTTACATGATTAGTATTGTAAGGCTATTCCTGTGGCACACGTATTTACGTTACATGATTAGTATTGTAAGGCTATTCCAGTGGCACACGTATTTACGTTACATGATTAGTATTGTAAGGCTATTCCAGTGACACACGTATTTACGTTACATGATTAGTATTGTAAGGCTATCCCAGTGGCACACGTATTTACGTTACATGATTAGTATTGTAAGGCTATTCCAGTGGCACACGTATTTACGTTACATGATTAGTATTGTAAGGCTATTCCAGTGGCACACGTATTTACGTTACATGATTAGTATTGTAAGGCTATTCCAGTGGCACACGTATTTACGTTACATGATTAGTATTGTAAGGCTATTCCAGTGGCACACGTATTTACGTTACATGATTAGTATTGTAAGGCTATCCCAGTGGCACACGTATTTACGTTACATGATTGTATTGTAAGGCTATCCCAGTGGCACATGAAGAAACGTACGCTAAGCAGATTATGTTAAGTGGCAGGTCTAGTTCGATGACACTTGAAAGAACATATTTACTTAAACCAAGTAATACCACGACATGGAGTGTTGTTAACAAGATTAAAGCGATTGATGTGGGATTAATTCCGGAGGCCACGTCAGTTTGTGTGTTATCATAATCGTGACATTTATAATTTATCAGACGATGGTGGGACGTACAATTCAAGAACACTACAAGTACTGGTACACAAACCGGCAAACGCATCACATGCTCGTGGATGCGTCCCGAATGACACAGAAGAAATGTTCGTGGAAAACCGGAAGTGGAATGTATGACAAAAGTGATAAGAATTGTTAAAGCAGCTGATGTTCTGTAACATTATCTTAAAAAGACAAAACAATTTAAAATGTATATTTAGTTGCTCATGGGGTTTAGTGGCGTATGTGAAGAATAAAAGCCCAGCATTTAGTCGAATGTTGTATTACTAATACGGTCACCCCGCTATTCCAATCACGTCGGCGCTGTCCTAGTGGTAATATTTAAAACGCCTTTGTCTGCTGCGTGGGTCGTGCAATGCGAAGACCCAATTTCAATTGAATCGCAGTGCATTTCATTTCACGGATATTTTGTAAGTTGATGTTTAAACGAATACTGTAGAAGTGATCCAAATTTACTATGACATCAGACATTAAGCACAACATATTGTGTTAACTCCAAAAGGGCCTACGTGCATTGTTCCGATAAATCCCCAACATCGTAGCACCAGCCAGGTGAAGTCTGTGTCAGGTGCAGCGAGAACTGGGCCTGTGTTGTGGTTGTTGTCCATGGTAAACCGTTCGTACTACCCCTTGTAATTGTCTCGAAAGGTATGCTCATCATTGCAATGGCAGTCGTTGTACAGCGTGACTCGGTGATGTCATTATAATACATGTATATCAAAGAGTAGCTTAGCAAAGTGTATGGGTCGGGAATTGAGCGAGTTGGTGAGTTAGATATCGAGTGGCATAAATGATCAACCAATCGCAATTCGAATCCAGTAATCGGTGTTATTCCGTTCACTGTCGAGCACGATTACCGCACAGTGAATTTTATATTTATTTTATTCGACTACAGGCATAACATGATATACCTATTATCAATTATTATCCATAATCATGTATATATATATATATATAGATATATATATATCATTTATATATTTATTTACGACAACGCGAGTATACCCGATATAGCTATGATCTAGGTGATTATGTATGTCATACTTATATATATATATATATATATCATACCATACACCACCCACCCACTCACCACTATACACCACTCACTCACTGATCAGATACACCCCACTCGCTATGTCTCTCTTCACATGCACCCACCCCACCCTTCACTCGCCCCACTCACTCACTCACCTCACCACTCTACTCACTCACTCACTCCTCACCCACTTTTTGCCTTTGGGGCCCCCTCTCTTCCCACCCTCTCTCCCACACCCACGCACGCAAATTGTTGTTGTCATAATCATTCTGTCATCCAAACTTGACGGCAGAACGCATACATGTCAGCGTGAATCCGCACACACGTACGTGCGAGCACGCAAACACGTGCTGTGCGGACAGCCCAGTGTTACGCTCTCTAGTGTCAAGTTAACCTTACAAAAACGATAACAAACGCCGAGATACGACAGATAATTAATGTCGTGGCAAAGATCGCTACCTTATCTGACGTGATTGCTCACAAGCGTACTTTCATGAAACGTCAAGAACCAACAAATACACAGCCCAGTTGAAAGGTTGCCTTCCCACAGTCGCCTATGTGGATAACATGTCTAACCAAGAATGTTTTTGCACAATCAATTAAGGGACTATTCCAACAGGTCAAAGTTCAGTATTCCCAAGTATTAATACACTTGCAGAAATCACGAGCGATTTGTGCGATTTCGTTTTTTGTGTGTGGCATTGTTCAGTTGGTGTAGGAACAGAAAGAAGCACCGGAACTAAGAAGATGGACAGAGATTATTTAGAAAACAACGCACCTGTAGCAGTGGCATATTAACCAGCAACAATGACGTGTACCATTATATTGAGTCCAAATATATATTTGTAATTTCTCCACAGTAGTATTACTATAAATAATCTGGGGTGTTTTCACCTTTATAGAACACTAGAGACATTGTCACATAAACTCCGTGTTTTCGTCATTAACTACTGTAAATTACTCCATTACATCTACTCCATGATATCTACTTGATTATTTCTGTTGACAGTAAACAAGAATAAAGGTATATTCAAAGACTCAAAACAAACTTATTTAATAATTAATTTTATTTGATCACACATAAAATATTTGCTAACATTTCAAATCAGTCGTGTTTCATATCATCACATCAGATACACCAGTTTCTACCCGTGACCACTGGCATACCCTCCATATTCCAGAATGGCAACTAATCGCTAATGCCACGTTACACTGGACTAAAATACACGAACAGAGCAAATTACATTTCAGCTGGAAGAGATCAACCGTACAGGAAAAGCACATATTTTAAGACAAATGTGACATTTATATGTATCCACGATGTTGGACATGAAAGAACACATTTAGAAATCAGCATCATATGTTGCTATCTCACGCGGACAGATGTTGCTATAAACAGTGAACTCTGCTGCGTAACGACAGTGAAATAAATAACTACATTCACTGGTAGAACACCGTCTTGTGGCTTTTAAGCAAAAAAAATCCAGTTCAAAATACATCGTACCCCTCCCACCCACACCTTTCCAAAAACAGATGGAAAATAACAGAAACAAACTGCAACACCAACTGCCGTCAAAGGAAATGGAAAACTAGGAAAACTGTACTTTTTTTTTAAATTGGAAAATTCAAATGGGCCCCTGATCCACCCATCCACATACAATTCTTGATTACTGTTTTTTTCGTACAATTTTATTATTACTGGATTTTTTGCTTTTTACAATGGCCCTTAAAAGTAGAAAACTTATAAAATCTATGTAACGGTCAACTGGGCCTGCCAGGATTACCAGCCCCTGCTGCCACCTAGCGACCAACAACGGGCTCCACAATCCACGCAGGTTTACCAGGGCTGTGCGTAGCCATAGCCGCCAGTGTACGGCATGGCAGACGCATCGGTAGTTTCAGCCGCCCCATAGTCCATATTCGTAGCGTAGCCGTGATTGTAGTCAACCTGTGGAGGGGCATAGGCTTCAGCTTTCACCTGCCCCACCCCCATTGGGCCGGTTCCCAGGGCTTGGACGTTGCTGGACATGCTGGTTTGAGGGTTGGCTGCGACGTTTCCCACATCACTGGCTCCCTACAAAGATTTCTGAAGATTAATTTATTTATTCAAAAAAGCCTCTTATTACTGAATTTTGACTCTGATTTAACGTCATTGCTCGATTTAATGTTTGATGTTTTTAAGAAATATTGATTTACTTTTTTATTCTGTGCTGTTTTATTATCGTAAATTTACAGTGCTTTTTAGTTTTTGTATAACTCTATTTATAAATGATAGTTTAATTGGTCCATTGATGGCACGTTAATTTAATCTCGAATGTGTCTTGTGCTATTGCTATGTTCTTGTTACGATGCCTTCGAACAGGGTAACCTGGACACATGGCACTATATAAATGCAGGTATTATTATTACAGTCGCATCCCTGTGATATTAGAGCCACACAATTCACCAGGCACGATAAGTACCCAGGGTAAATTTAACTTGCAAAAGTTTAAATCTGGCAGACAGAAACATAGTCTGAAGAAAAGTCACGAGAATAAAGTTTTAGGACAGCATACTAATTTATAAAGAAAGTATATATTTGCAGTGACAGAATTTAATACCGTCAAATTGTCTGATTAAAACAACAATTTCAAAATAAGCAATATTTTTTGCTAATTGTAAACAGTGTCCCACTGTTCTTGCAGCGGTGCGAAACAAGAAATCTCCCAACCGCCCTCCCTCATCGTGTCGTTTCTGCACAACGCTAACTTGAATATATTCGCAAATAGTGGCGCCACCTGGTGAATATTCAATACATTACATGTTTTAATGAAGGGACGTTCTCAATCAATTAGATACGATGCCCTATCATTTTTTACATGCAGGAACTATGCCTGCATGTTCCTTGATTATACATGCGCATCCGGTATTTCTGATATCTATCACAATATCACACAAACGATTATCTGCTGAAGCGCAGAACAGATGTAGCTTAAAAAGGCTTCCTTCTCCACTTGTCATCTTGAGTCAATTATCTGGCTGGCAATCCTGCTAAACCACTGATACAGGTTACAACAGATATTTTCAAGTTCTTCATTTTCAGCAGATGTTTATCACGCGTAGGCTACATGCTATATTGTGGTTAACTACATGTTTGTGCATGATTAGAAACCCTGCTGTTTACTGTATTGTACACAAAACACGCACTAATTATGAAACAGTACTATATGTATGGTTGTAGATGGCATGACGAAATCAAACGCCATCTCCTTTCACACAAAATTCAGGCCTATCATGTTTTCGTATGGGCTAGTAACTTTTTTAATTCAGAGGTGAGCACATTTTATACTTGCGGGAGAGGATCCAGAGTATGGCACTAACATGAACGCTTGTAGTCTAGATCTAGAAGTCAAACTATACCCTAACCTGTGTTGTTTCTTTGCTTCGGTGATATTCCAGGAGAGCTTCAGCGAGTTTATTGGATATTTGTAGAGCTGCCTTCGCTTCCTGCTCATTACTCACGAGGCACTTCGTCTACAAACATGTCACGTCATTACTCATGAGGCACTTCGTCTACAAACATGTCACGTCATTACTCACGAGGCACTTCGTCTACAAACATGTCACGTCATTACTCACGAGGCACTTCGTCTACAAACATGTCAGCATTACTACGGGCATTCTTACAAACATGTCACGCCATTACTCACGAGGCACTTCGTCTACAAACATGTCACGTCATTACTCACGAGGCACTTCGTCTACAAACATGTCACGTCATTACTCATGAGGCACTTTGTCTACAAACATGTCACGTCATTACTCACGAGGCACTTTGTCTACAAACATGTCACGTCATTACTCAGAGGCACTTCGTCTACAAACATGTCACGTCATTACTCATGATGCACTTCGTCTACAAACATGTCACGTCATTACTCACGAGGCACTTCGTCTACAAACATGTCAGTCATTACTCACGAGGCACTTCTGTCTACAAACATGTCACGTCATTACTCACGAGGCACTTCGTCTACAAACATGTCACGTCATTACTCACGAGGCACTTCGTCTACAAACATGTCACGTCATTACTCACGAGGCACTTTGTCTACAAACATGTCACGTCATTACTCACGAGGCACTTCGTCTACAAACATGTCAGTCATTACTCACGAGGCACTTCGTCTACAAACATGTCACGTCATTACTCACGAGGCACTTCATCTACAAACATGTCACGTCATTACTCACGAGATACTTTGTCTACAGATAATTAACATGTTTTTACTAATGAATCACTTTGTCTACAGACAAGTCACATGTCATTAAACACGAGACACTTTGTCTACAGACAAGTCACATGTCATTAAACATGACACATTTTGTCTACAGACAAGTCATATGCCATTAAACACGAGACACTTTGTCTACAGACAAGTCACATGTCATTAAACATGAGACACTTTGTCTACAAAAATAATGTCACTGTACATTAGATAAATCCTACACAATGTATTTGCTAATGAAATCACGTTCACTACAAACACTGTTTACAGACAAATTCACTCACAAATGTAACTTTGTTACAGATCAATTACTACCAATGTTTTGTTTACTAGAAAATCAGTACTAATCACTTTGTTTACAGACAACGTCACAACCAATGTACATTTGTTTAAGACAAATCACGTACAACCAATGTATTTGTTTACAGACAAAGTCACTACCAATGTACATTTTAAACAAATCAGACACAATTCCACTTTGTTACAGACAAATCAGTCACTACAATGACCATTTAAACAAATCCGTCATCAGACACTTTGTTACAGACAACGTCACACCAATGTCACTTTTTTAAACAAATCAGCAACCAATGACACTTTGTTACAGACAAATCACTACAACAATGTCATTTTAAACATGACACCAGACACTTTGTCTACAGACAATGTCACAACCAATGTCACTTGTTAAACATAGTCACTACCAATGTACCTTGTTTACAGACAAATCACGTCACTACCAATGTACCACTTTGTTTACAGACAAATCACGTCACTACCAATGTACCACTTTGTTTACAGACAAATCACGTCACTACCAATGTACCACTTTGTTTACAGACAAATCACGTCACTACCAATGTACCACTTTGTCTACGGACAAATCGACATGTGACTATTCATGAGGCCCTTTGTTAGTAGACAAATCACATATCATTACTAACAAAATAGTTTGGCAATAGGCAACTCACACGTCATTAATCACGAGGTGTAGTGTGTACATACAAATCATGTTTCAAAAGCTTGTAGCATACTAGAAGTGCCTGGGACATGACTTGTCACTTCTCTAATGTTATCTTCAAAATTATACATTGTGGCATAGTATGAGAAATGTAAACGTTTTCTTTAAGGATACAGAACTATGTGAAATAATACAGTGATACACATTGGGCACTTATATATAATACTGCAGCAAGTGTATTGTGATAAATTGATACACTGGATATCCTTACAATAATGTATAAAGTTTATAAATGTTGGGGCAGAAAAAACTATGTTTGACTACAAATCATGAGAGAAACATTACCAGGCTGAGTAGGGCAGAACTGTCAGAAGTCTCACTGCTGGCTGCAGGCCGAGGCTGGCAACAGACATGTAGTGTAAGAAACATGATACAGAAAATACACTTGCATTGCACAGGATGTATGAAGCCTGGGGTTGGTCAGATTAAAGCCTTTATAAAACTAATACCTCAAAAATAGAGAATCTTTTCATGGCAAATCTATAAAAAAATTACAGTAAAATATATTCTAAATGGTTATGCATTAGGTGACCAAAATTAATATGATTAAAGATGTGATAATGAGGTGTCGATTTGTTTATCACTGACACAATTAACACTACAGCAAGAGATTAAAGGTATAACTATGACACTGATATAACACTTACGAGAATTTTGAGGTAGAAATAATAATGTGCATTTTTAGTACACCAGACTCAAGATTATACAATCTGTTTAAGAACTGCCCAATTATCGATCATAAAATTTACTGTAAAAATTGGCAAATTTGTTTCTTGTTTTTACAGTCGATTTACGAACATTGCTCATAACTGATATTGTTGCATGGTACAACACAAATTGAGAGTTTATATGTGGGTAGGGTGACCAAAGGTTATACCGGCAGTAGTGGAGCAGAACTGTAGGAGCGTCTGTATGGCTCAGCAGCCCCCTCACTACGAGGGTAGGGTCTGTATCGTGGGGTGTGTTCAGCGTATCCACCTCTTGCAGAGGGATACTTTCCAAACCCAGGCTCCCGGTAGTATGAGTCACCGTACCACTGGCTGCCTGAAACTGTGGCGTTGAATCACATGAGTGTTTTACCAGGTGTGTTATTAGCGAGGTGGAGCATGTTTACCTGACAGTTGGCTCACTCCTAACTCAACAATGCACAAGCTACCACAGTCATCTACTTCACACACTGTCAAATGTTTTCTTATATAGACAGATCATTTTCTTGATGATAAAATGGGTAAGTTACATAGAGGAATAATAAAAACATTATTTAAAAGTAGAAATGACTTAAATATTATTGTAATGCGAACAGATGTTAACACAGCTTGCTGAACATGAAGAAATCGCCACATGCAAACTGAAAGCAGAGTTGAATGACAAACAATTAGACAGATAATCTATTCTTCCTGAATAGAACTAACCCTGTAGACCTGCTTAGCCACAACAACCAATTTTCCAGCTTCCCCAATTGTTACCTTCCAAAGACGGTGGCGCCACTTTCTGGATAATTATGTAATGTGCCTATAAATTCTTAGGTTTATCTGCTGGCGTCATTTGTCATGTAGCTTTTTCATTTTTTCAAAATAAGCGCTGTTTTGAAAAAACAACTGAGAGTTTGCAGACTTGCAAACCATTTTAGCAAACCCATCCACATAGCATGCCGCATTCCTAACCTTCAATATAATGCTAATTAGATATGTAGGGAAATTTCTTATATGCAGAATTCAATAGCTTTAATGAAAGCACAACCTG
>JAODUO010000284.1:355000-390000 GCA_025642075.2 Ridgeia piscesae
ACACACACGCACAATTATAACGAGTGTATGAAATAATAATGTACTTTCAAAAGTACTCGAAAATACTCCTATTTTTAAGAGAAACAAGTATGAGTATTTTAAGACATACACATAAACATATGAGCATTGATTACTTTAAATTTATATTGAAGTACCACCGAGTATGAATAACGACTCCCTCAGCCTTGGTGGATAGCAATTACCAGGGAACGTATCAATGACAGACAGGTACCTCCACTTGAAAGTACCAATTCCATTATTTCCTTGTTAAAGTAAAATGACAATAGAGCAAGTGACCACGCCACAAAGTTGAGATTAGATGTAGCTAGTTCAAAACTGCAATGTACACTTAAATAGCAGGTTGAGTACGATAACCAAACTCTGAAACATATTACGCCACACATACAGAAAAACTGGAAGAAATGTTCATGTATTAATACAGTATTATAAATTTAAAAATGTATGTGTTTCATGACAAAACACAATATACTCATTAAGTTGTATAGAGAAAAAATTACTTTGTTTCCTTTTGGTATAACCATTTTTTTAAATAAAATTGGAATATGAAAAGAAAATATAATCAACAAGAATGGTAACAAATACTTAATTTGTCATTACCCAAAATGTTATAATATAACATTATGTAACTATTACATTTGTTTTGTTACAAAAACGAACATATCCGTTTTTGTCAAAACACGATATGTACACCGAATTAGCCACACAGCGAATTTATACATAGTGGTACTGATTGGTTGAAATGCGCAGAGGTGCACTAGACAGAGTACAGAGGAGAGCAACTAAAATTGTACTAAAAAGTGAGAGTTATTAGTTATGAAATGCATCTAAGAGAATGTGATTTAACAACACTAGAGAGCAGGAGACTAAGGAGTGCTTCAAATATTGACTGGTTATGAAAATATTGATAGAAATATTGTTTTCTCGGTTAAGGAAGAGAGACGGACCTAGAGGGCATGAAGTTATATTAGCAATCACTAGATATTTGAAAGTTCTCGCTTTCACAAGGAACAGTAAATGAATGAAATGGTGCTAGTAGTGTTACCATGTTTAAATATAAAATCGACATACACCTCAAAAGGGCGGGATACATTTACACAAATAGGGTGGACTCTCGACAAGCCAATGGACTTACTTATCCATCTGCCATCTAAAGTTAATTCTCTCGGTTGTAATCTTGTTAAATCTTTTGTTAAATCTACATCACATTTTGGTTATAAAAAACACATGCCGTTTGTTGCATTTTAAAAACAAATGCTCCATTGTGTAGTATTTGTGCACATCATATATCATGGATTTGTCAAGGTCTTGTACAAGTTACACACACACACACACACACACTCAACGTACGGTTAGGCAAACTCTGCTTTCATGTTTGGATCAAATTTCCAAAGTGGCATTAATTCACTGGATTGCATGTTGACAAGAAACCCTTCACCAAAGTGACATGTGTGAGACGCAGACAAGAGGTGTTACCTATGAGTGGCTTAGTGCAGCTGTCAAGGATGGCCTTTGTCGCGGGGAAGATGGCACGGCCAGGTCTGGTTCCTGTCACCTCGGGCAGCACTCCCTTTGGCTTCCTCTTCATCGAACCCGTGTCACGGGGCGCTGAGGGTAAATCAACATGGTTATTCCCACACTGCCTACTAACAACCAGTTGTCTCCATTGCAGAGTAAAACGGGATGGGACTGGCTAAATTCAGTGGAATGTTTGTGAGAACAGCCATTTGCTTTTAAGAAATATCATATAACATGCTACGAAAAGACAGCTTTCTTAAAGAATTCAGACTACTATTTTTAGTAGATATTTCTATTTGCTCAGTGTACCCATGTGACATATCTGACACTACTAGCAAGGTAGCTGCTTCGATCACTAGGGTCATGTAACAGTGGACCTGAGTACTCATGTTGGTCATGTAACAGTGGACCTGAGTACTCATGTTGGTCATGTTAACAGGGGACCTGAGTACTCTTGTTGGTCATGTTAACAGGGGACCTTGGGTACTCTTGTTGGTCATGTTAACAGGGAACCTGAGTACTCTTGTTGGTCATGTTAACAGGGAACCCGAGTACTCATTGTTGGTCATGTTAACAGGGAACTTGAGTACTCATGTTGGTCATGTTAACAGGGAACCTGAGTACTCATGTTGGTCATGTTAACAGGGAACTTGAGTACTCATGTTGGTCATGTTAACAGGGAACCTGAGTACTCTTGTTGGTCATGTTAACAGGGAACATGAGTACTCATGTTGGTCATGTTAACAGGGAACTGAGTACTCATGTTGGTCATGTTAACAGGGAACCTGAGTACTCTTGTTGGTCATGTTAACAGGGAACCTGAGTACTCTTGTTGGTCATGTTAACAGGGAACCTGAGTACTCATGTTGGTCATGTTAACAGGGAACCTGAGTACTCATGTTGGTCATGTTAACAGGGAACCTGAGTACTCTTGTTGGTCATGTTAACAGTGGACCTGAGTACTCTTGTTGGTCATGTTAACAGGGACCTGAGTACTCTTGTTGGTCATGTTAACAGGGACCTGAGTACTCTTGTTGGTCATGTTAACAGGGAACCTGAGTACTCTTGTTGGTCATGTTAACAGGGAACCTGAGTACTCTTGTTGGTCATGTTAACAGGGAACCTGAGTACTCTTGTTGGTCATGTTAACAGGGAACCTGAGTACTCTTGTTGGTCATGATAACAGGGAACCTGAGTACTCTTGTTGGTCATGTTAACAGGGAACCTGAGTACTCTTGTTGGTCATGTTAACAGGGAACCTGAGTACTCTTGTTGGTCATGTTAACAGGGACCTGAGTACTCTTGTTGGTCATGTTAACAGGGGACCTGAGTACTCTTGTTGGTCATGTTAACAGCAGACCTGAGTACTCTTGTTGGTCATGTTAACAGGGAACCTGAGTACTCTTGTTGGTCATGTTAACAGCGGACCTGAGTACTCTCTGTTGGTCATGTTAACAGGGGACCTGAGTACTCTTGTTGGTCATGTTAACAGGGGACCTGAGTACTCTTGTTGGTCATGTTAACAGGGGACATGAGTACTCTTGTTGGTCATGTTATCAGGGGACATGAGTACTCTTGTTGGTCATGTTAACAGGGGACCTGAGTACTCTTGTTGGTCATGTTAACAGGGGACCTGAGTACTCTTGTTGGTCATATAACAGGGGACCTGAGTACTCTTGTTGATCATATAACAGGGGGACCTGAGTACTATTGTTGATCATATAACAGGGGACCTGAGTACTCTTGTTGGTCATATAACAGGGGACCTGAGTACTCTTGTTGGTCATATAACAGGGGACCTGAGTACTCTTGTTGGTCATATAACAGGGACCTGAGTACTCTTGTTGGTCATATAACAGGGGACCTGAGTACTCTTGTTGGTCATATAACAGGGGACCTGAGTACTCTTGTTGGTCATATAACAGGGGACCTGAGTACTCTTGTTGGTCATATAACAGGGGACCTGAGTACTCTTGTTGGTCATGTAACAGGGGACCTGAGTACTCTTGTTGGTCATATAACAGGGGACCTGAGTACTCTTGTTGGTCATATAACAGGGGACCTGAGTACTCTTGTTGGTCATATAACAGGGGACCTGAGTACTCTTGTTGGTCATATAACAGGGGACCTGAGTACTCTTGTTGGTCATATAACAGGGGACCTGAGTACTCTTGTTGGTCATATAACAGGGGACCTGAGTACTCTTGTTGGTCATATAACAGGGGACCTGAGTACTCTTGTTGGTCATATAACAGGGGACCTGAGTACTCTTGTTGGTCATATAACAGGGGACCTGAGTACTCTTGTTGGTCATATAACAGGGGACCTGAGTACTCTTGTTGGTCATATAACAGGGGACCTGAGTACTCTTGTTGGTCATATAACAGGGGACCTGAGTACTCTTGTTGGTCATATAACAGGGGACCTGAGTACTCTTGTTGGTCTATAACAGGGGACCTGAGTACTCTTGTTGGTCATATAACAGGGGACCTGAGTACTCTTGTTGGTCATATAACAGGGGACCTGAGTACTCTTGTTGGTCATATAACAGGGGACCTGAGTACTCTTGTTGGTCATATAACAGGGGACCTGAGTACTCTTGTTGGTCATATAACAGGGGACCTGAGTACTCTTGTTGGTCATATAACAGGGGACCTGAGTACTCTTGTAGGTCATATAACAGGGGACCTGAGTACTCTTGTAGGTTATATAACAGGGGACCTGAGTACTCTTGTAGGTTATATAACAGGGAACCTGAGTACTCTTGTAGGTTATATAACAGGGGACCTGAGTACTCTTGTAGGTTATATAACAGGGGACCTGAGTAGTCTTGTAGGTTATTTAACAGGGGACCCCGAGTATCCTCAACCTATGAATTCATTGTTGGCTTATGACAATAACATTGATGTTGCTATTGTCAGAATAAACTGACATTCAATATGACAATTCATCAAACTGTGACTACTATTGTTTGAAAATGGAGCTTTGCGCAGTTTAACATAGTGCACCTTTGACAACATCACAGTACAATGACAGAGAAACGTTTTGTAAACGTTTTGTCCACTGCAGTTTTTCCTAACGCCAAACCTGACTAAGAGTTATGCAACAGATGAGGGACTGTTTCACTAAGATATTAAGCTCTTAAGGAAAATCTATCCTAAACCAGAATCGGGTGGATAATTTAAGTATTTTACAAATGCGTTTCACCAACATGATTCTGAGTGGTATATCTTAATCCAAAAACATTGGCATTTTTTGAAGCGTTTTTCTTGACCGCGGACAGGATGGATTGTTAGTGAAACACAATTTTCATTTATGGTCCTTGATAAGGAGCAAAATCTATTTATGAGGAACAAATTAGCTATTAAGAGCTTCTTAAAATGTTAGTGAAACGGGTCACCAGATGCCTTAAAGTGATATATTTTTCACAGAAGCAAAACATGTTTTCAGTAAAATGCTGGTTAACAAAAGCAGTTATGTTATTGTACAGTTTGTGATAAATATCAATGTTTATCACAACAGAATATTTAAATGTAAATATATCACTTACATTTTATAAATAACACCACAAGACACTTTTGATCCAGCATTTCTATGCAACAGTTTTTCTTCAAGAGAGAACAACGTTAGTGCACTTAATCATCAGCTCTGGGTTCGATTACAATAACATAATGGCCTGTAGTTGATTACATTATCACTGAAATTTATGTCTAAGACTAGTATTCGATCTTAATACCTGTAAAGGACCAATGTACCAGGTAGTCAATCACCAAACAAATGTGGTCTATAAATGTTTTATTTACAAATGTTATTTTTTTTATTAACATATTAGTTTTTTTATTAACGTATTGATAATAATTTCCAAAGCAATCACCATTCATAATCTACTTGATTTGAATGATGATTAAGGAAACAACACAATTAATTTACTAACACCTTTCCCAAATAAACAAGCTTCAAAAAAATCGAAATCGGCTAACAAAATTAATAGAATGTCTGCATAGAATGTCCAAAAATATATAAACACCCTTTGCGCATGTTGTATGGTAATAATATATAAGAAATAACAAATGTAATTTTGGGATGTTCTAATTGAATTTGATACTTGGTAATCAAACCCAGATCTGTTCATCACTTTAAGATATGGCAATCATAAACACCGCATACTTACATTTCCATCGAAGAGAGACACTACCCCTCGATGTGCAAAATAAATATTCCAGCAAATGTTTTGCACCAAACATCTACTTCTCTTTTCAGAGGACTCAATTCAGAGTAATTAACCCTTTCACAACATTTGAATAAACATGTTAACTGTATATGCAGATGTCATTATTATTAAATGTCACTTCCTAAGGGAATTATAAAACTATATTAGCCTGAAATACCACGACAAATTATATATAAAATGTAATATATATCTATATATATATAACAACATCTTCAGAAATCACTAACAATAGTACAAGTATAATACTATATCTATATAGAGGCTTACTATGTTTCAAGTCAGCATTTCACAAACCATGGTCCACAGACCAAATTTTGCTGATAGTCGGATTCCACTTGGACCATGAGACCCTCACTAACATTGTAAATTGTCAAGAACTTTACAAAATGGTCATGTTTTATCATATGCAAGTGTTCGTTGGAAGTTTCAATATAAAGCTGTTATCTTTCATACTTCATGCCAGAATGACAAGTTTCCATACACTGTCAACCTTGTGGACATTTTTTTACAATGCCCTCGATTGCTGACTTTGTTGTTTCTTTTCAAGTTAATTTAGGAATATTAAATTCAGAACAATTAGGTTTAAAAATAGCTTTTACCCACAGGCTGTGAGACACTTGAACTGTTAGAGGCACTATTTTCTATGTCGCCCTGCTTAGTTATTGCTTGCTTATTTATTACTTATTTACTTACATATTTATCTATACGTGTATACCACATAACTGTCAGTTTAGTTTTTATATTTCTAGTTTTTATAGGTGGCATTTAAATAGTGTCATGTTGACTGTTTAATTAAAAACTTGTATTGACTTAACAGGTTGTATGGAAACGAAATGTGTCCCACCTTTTCTATCTAAAGCTGCATAAAACCTATTTAGATTATACATGCTGTGAAAGGGTTAAAACTGTGAACAGCAACTTAAGCATGTGACTTAAGTCGCCACAGCTAAGCGACCAGTTCTGACGCATTCTGCAGCGATTAAAGCGCGGGAAGACTTTTGTCTGTCGAGTCACAAAAGTCATTTCTCGCTGCCACTCACCGCCAATCTTCATGTTCTCTACGTTCTGAAAGAACAACGGGGTGATCGGGCCAATTATGGACAGATCTCCTGCAACTGTTGGCGCAGCACATTCCTAACTGCATTTCGTGCAGTCTGGAAATGTCCCGCAACAGTTAAACGTCAGTGTTTGAAACAGTGACCTTAGCAATACTCGAAACCATAGTCACAGACACATTTTTTTCAAATTCTGGAGCAAGTCTCACTCTACAAATAACTGGTGTTGATCAATCGCCCCGACCAACACAGTGTTCTGTAGTTAAGTCATTTCTGACTGTTTTATTTGCAAAGTTGGTTAACGAGAAGTTCAACCAACATTAGTACAATCTGCTTTGAATTTGACATATGGTATCTGTAATACGTGTACATAAAAAATTGCAAACATTTGAAGAAATGGCACATGATATGGTTTCTTGACAAACTGAATGTTACAAGTCTTGTGTAGTGATTATTTTACACCATAAAGTGTTACCGGGCTTTGGTGTATGCGTGCATGTGTGTTCAGCACCATGTAGCTAAACATGTGTTGCAAACTACCACAAAAGGACACAACAAAAACATGACACATTCAGTTGCATTTGGGCAGTAAGACAGATTTCTAGAAATAACTGCCAGTAAATTTTAACAGGCCACAGTCGTCACTGTTACTAATGACAGCAAGTAATGGGACAGAGCACTGATTACTCCAGATTGTGGTGGTTGGTTGAGTAAGTCTCAGAAATATGCAATACGGAATCAAAGAATAAAAAATGCAGTCCCTAATGAATGTGTATTTACGTTAAATAAACTAAATCGATAACAATATCTCAGTTCCATAACCTTCTTAAAGACAATGACAGAATTAGTATTTGTTCAGGAAACAAATATTAAATCTGTCATGAACATTAATTTAATTTCTGTTTGGATTGTCTACATTTTAGTTTGCTCGCTGCTGGTTCATTTTATTAATTTACACAACAATCATTTTAAGGTCTGACTGACAGAAAGTCAGCAAGTGGTGAAACGTGTAGGACTTGAACATTCTCAAAACAAATATCCACAAGACCTATACTTGAACCCTATAAAACCATACATGTATGTTTCCTACAAGACCACTCAATTTTATTTAGAAAATTAGAGCATAAGAATTACTGCACATCAGCAAACAGAATGCCAGTGAGAGCTGAATGTTGACAGTGAACAGTCAAAGTATTTATATAGTACCTGCTCAATTGCTGCCATACACACATATGCAAATATGGATAATTGAATTATACATAAAAACAAGTACTAACTAAAAAGTAAACCTTTAAAATGTAGCATTACCTTAAATATAGTTACAAAAATAATAAAAATTTGAGATCATTATGAACTGTTTTTTAAACAAATTCATATCCTAAGAAACTATTTTTCAAAATACTTTTAACATGAGAATCTAAACAAGGCGAATTTGTACAAAGAATGCACATAAAAATTACCTCATCACGGAATTATAAAAACACTTATTTAAAAAGGTGAGTCTTCAAACATGTTTTAAACACTTGTAACAGTGTAGCTGTCCTGAGGGTAGGAGGCAAATTGTTCCACAGAACCACTTACCTTGAGATGTCTCGCTCCAGCCAGGTGGCACTCATATGTGACGGCACCAGTCATATTGGTCTCACACACCTTCACAAACAAAGTACTGGCGACATGACACAAACACAACGCAGGACATATGACTACCTGTCATGTGGATATCATTTCTAATGTGTAACTGCATTAATAAAATACCCATCTTTTTCGGATAAGACAACCTGCATTCTCTAGACAAACAACAGTACCAAGTTTTACCATATATACTAGTCATAAGTACATATAATTATGATTATAAATTTTAAAACCTAGTCGTAGAGTCAGTTAACTGGATGATACCACAGTGTATAGCTGTTCTTCATGATTCAATTATATCATTGATAAGGCACCACTTACCTCACAGTAATAGTCCTTGGAATTGGCACTCTTTGGGCCCTGTTGTGTCGGAGCTGCAAATAAACAAAACCACTGTCAGCGTCTCAACAATTTACACTCCTCTACTACAGTGTGTCGGGTGAAACTATTCCAATTCAGACCTTGACATTAAGCTTTTGTATCTACTGGCCTGGGGGGCCAGTAGATTTGAAAAGTTACTGGCCCCCCAAAAAAGTTACTGGCCCGAATATTGTAAAGAAAATATGCTGCTACCGAGGTGCCCATCGCTACAGAAGACCAAGTTTCGACAGGAGTGAAATCATGAAGACTTTCGGAAACTCTTAAGTTGCATGTTTTTTTTAATGTAAATTTTTCAGATTGCAACAATAAAGAGAAAACTCAATGTTAAATGAAATCTTTTAGTCGTGGTCTCAGTTTGCTAATATAAAATCTGAGGCAACTTTCACACTATACAATTTTAGCACATTTATTTATAGACTATTACATGGATTACTACATATTTCGAGAAATTAAATAATCAACCTTAATGACTACAGTCAACATCCAGTGTTGTGTCTCTTCTACATATCACATAATAAAGTCAGTTTAAATTCGAAAAATAATATAACACAAACAATTAAAAAGTACAATATTATTTATTACAGCCTGAACTGTAGGCCATTTTATGAGCTGGGACATTATAAAAACAAACTTTTTTCATATTTAATATTAACAATTGATCTACTCGTTGACATTTTCTATTAATAGTTTGTTTTACATAATTGCATTGACACTAAAGCAAAGTCGGCGAAGTCGAATTCATGGCTTGGGGTTTGAAGCTATATTATAGCTGTCTGTCATGAAAAACATTTCTTAGTTATGGTTGTGCCTGAAAACTGTTACTGCAGAATTTAAAAACCGGTGGCCCGAACTGGCCCGACAGCTTTAAAAAACACGTCGGCCCATCGGGCCAGTGCCAATGTCGAGTCCTGCAATTCACATACTGTATAATGTAATTTAAATGGCACACAACAAGCCCATTATTGAGTAGTTTGCACAATCTAAAATGGCATTCCTTTTATCAGACGGTTGTCGTTGCATGAATTGTTTATGCAAAATGTTCTGCAGATGGTGTTTATTGCAATGTCACTGGGCAATGCAGATCAACATTATGCAATAATTACTGATGGGCTACTTTGAATCAATTTTAACAAATTTATCGGCCTACAGACTTTGTTTCCCTGTCCTAGATGATACGCCCTAAACATATTTTTATTTTCTTGCATGCTAAGTCATAATAAACATTTGGTGGTTATTAGCACTAATGCTGACACTCTTTGTAGAATATCTGACGCATGTTAAACACTAATCTTGTTTTTGAGACATACATTCCACAGTTTTAGGGCATAAACGATATGGGAAAAAATCGGCTTGGGGCATAACATGTATAGTTTTATTACTTTGATATAGTGAAAGTTAACTGATGAGATTAATTTTTAAATAAAAAAATTTAGTAAACTGACCAGTGAGAATGGATGCAGGCAAACAAGAGAAGACAGTGTTATAGAAAAACACAGCCTCAGTTACCAGGATCTGTGAGGTGGCAGCAGTCTTTACCCCTTCACACCTGCCTGGGGATTTAATGCTCTGCATATATTGCCACCAGGGCAGCCTTACCCCAGAATAGGGTAAAGACACTGATTGGCTCTCAGGCCAACTATGAAATAAAAACTAACATAAGGATATACTTTTATTATATAATACTTTACTATTTAAACATATTCAAAATTAAACTTAAATTCACATAAAATAAACAGAACTAAAAATTTGCAGTTGTTCATGGAGCAGGAATTATGGCAGGATTGGCCTCGATTACCAAAGTTCAGTGAGGTGGCAGCACTTTTTAGCCCCTCAGTTATGCAGCCAAGTGAGAGTCGGCAAAGCGAGACTAGGAAAAACATCAATGCACTGCTAGATGAAGACAACAGCTGTGGTAAGAAGATTATGTGGTGAGGGATATGAGAAGATTGGCGGGAGACGGAGGGAGAGGGCTAGTGATATGGAAACAAAACAAAATTTGAGCAACTCGTATTCCAGTAGAAATATTGTTGATTCTGGATAAAAGATCCCATTATGAAACAGTAGCATTACCACTCTCTGCCAACTCTGTTGTAGTCGTATGTGTCTGGGGGTTGAAGCTGATGCCACCTCCTGTGACCAGAATCTTATCACACGTGTCTGCATTCATGGTTGATTTCCTGATGATCACAGATGACAGGCAAAGCTACAAGACAATACAAGTTAAACAGCATTACTTCAAGCCTAGCGTTTTCTATGCTAACATATTGTGCGCTAAACATTGCATTGTATGGCCTGGGATGGGTGGTATAATCATCATCATGGTGATTGAATTAAATAAAGGAGTATTAAATGTTGACAGAGAAGGTGGGTGCGGATTCTGCTACATCTCTACATTGTGTAGAGGTGTAAGCACAGACCCAGTTACACATTAAAAGAATCCATAAAAATGCACAAATTGCTGCAATCGTGAATCTTTGCGTAAGAGATGGGCGATAAAACAGGATCGAGTAAATGCCTGGATGTACTGCTGCACATTTAGTTGACCATCGTTTGATTTCACGGTATTACCAATTTCATTGAAAAAAAAACTTACACTACTCTAACAAACGTTTACATCAGGAAAACGTAAGTGTGATTTTTACCAACAAGACGCCCAGACCACCAATCACAACAGCGAATAGTATTAGCTCATTATCGGCGAACGGACCAACAATAAACATCCGACGGAGGATTCAGCATTGACTGTGTAGAAGCTCCCTATTATTATTTGGCTATTTCAGATGAGCTGTGGATTTTTATTGATGACTTGTTTCGCGTGGTTGGGATATGTTTTCTAAAATACGAATGGGCGCAGAACAAAAAAAATTCATTAAAATGTGTACAATGCAGGCAGCACGTACGCCAGACCACTGCCAGTGACATGTCGTTGAGGAACACCGGAGTGTCTTTTTATCACTAATGTACTATAGTAAATTAACAGACAATCGCCGAAACATAGTAGCTATGTCAACTAGTACAACTTTGTTTAGTATTGTGGATATTGCCTTCAATGATTGTGTATGATACAGCTTTAATACTCTATGCCTATGGCAAACGACTACAGAGCTACACAGCACCATAAAGTTTCTCAGTCCAATGATCCAGCTGGCCCCAACCTTTCCTAATGTAATGCTGTGACATCTGCCACTTCATCCAGAAATGAATAAGTCGAAGTGTTACGGAAACTACTTTAATTAAAAAAAAAATACGGTTACATATCAACTGTGCCAGCGGACTGTCACACGTTACTCTTATAGCTCATGGCTGACCTTATCCCCAGTCTCCTGTCACCCAGGGAGCATCCGTTAGCTGATAGTTACTACACGATAAGTGATACGGATATCACACCCCTCCCCTTTATATTTAAACTCGTATATAATAATTATCAAAAGAAAAACACTAACTTCAATATCTGATATACTATCATCTAAACATCTTGATTACACATTACTAAAAATATGACTCATGTGGTGTCGTTGTATATATATAGTTCTAAAACTCGGTAACGATAACTGGCCCGGAAAACTATTTCTATCAGACAATCATGTTTGACTGAAGTTATTAATTAACAAACACTGTGGCACACTACAGATGTAACAGAGACTGAAGTCAGTTTGTATAGTTAATGTTTATAAGGTTTTATAACTGCCATTTTCTATTGGGTGTACGACATAAATACATGTTGTAACTGTGACACTTTCTCTTGCGTGTTTGAATAAAATGTCATTAACCCATAAATTGTGTGGACTTTTTCTTTACTGACGACGATACAAAATCATATTTGCAATTCTCAACAAAGTCATTGTTTATTAGATCATTCCTTAAAGTGTCCATATATCAACGTCTTTTTATCACCCGGTCTTGATGTCACCGATACTTAAGTGATCTTGACATTTCTAAGACATGTTAAACACTGTGTACATATAATATCTTTGTTACCACCTGATCGTGACGTCACCAATACTCATCCGATCTTGACATATTTATCAAGCTTGTCAAACATTTGGCACATATCAACATCGTTATTACTACCTGGTCGTGACGTCAGTGACACTGGTGTAATCATGACATATTTCTAAGGCTTGTGTCAAACATTATGTACCAACATCTTTATTACCCATGGCGTCACCAATGCTGAGGTGATCTTGATATATTTCTAAGGCTTGTTAAACATTCTGCACATATCAACATCTTTGTTACCACCTGGTCGTGATGTCACCAATACTCTATGATCTTGACATATTTATCAGGCTTGTCAAACATTGTGCACATATCAACATCTTTGTTACCACATGGCCTTGACGTCACCAATACTGTATGATCTTGACATATCTATCAGGTTTGTCAAACATTGTGCACATATCAACATCTTTGTTACCACCTGGTCGTGATGTCACCAATACTCTATGATCTTGATATATTTATCAGGCTTGTCAAACATTGTGTACATATCAACATCTTTGTTACCACCTGGTCGTGATGTCACCAATACTCTATGATCTTGACATATTTATCAGGCTTGTCAGTCATTGTGCACATATCAACATCTTTATTACCACCTGGTCTTGATGTCACCAATACTCTACGATCTTGACATATTTATCAGGCTTGTCAGTCATTGTGCACATATCAACATCTTTATTACCACCTGGTCTTGATGTCACCAATACTCTATGATCTTGACATATTTATCAGGCTTGTCAGTCATTGTGCACATATCAACATCTTTGTTACCACCTGGTCGTGATGTCACCAATACTCTACGATCTTGACATATTTATCAGGCTTGTCAGTCATTGTGCACATATCAACATCTTTGTTACCACCTGGTCGTGATGTCACCAATACTCTATGATCTTGACATATTTATCAGGCTTGTCAAACATTGTGTACATATCAACATCTTTGTTACCACCTGGTCTTGATGTCACCAATACTGTATGATCTTGACGTATTTATCAGGCTTGTCAAACATTGTGCACATATCAACATCTTTGTTACCACCTGGTCGTGATGTCACCAATACTGTATGATCTTGACATATTTATCAGGCTTGTCAAACATTGTGTACATATCAACATCTTTGTTACCACCTGGTCTTGATGTCACCAATAATGTATAATCTTTACATGGTTTGTCAAACGTTGTGTACATATCAACATCTTTGTTACCACCTGGTCGTGATGTCACCAATACTGTATGATCTTGACATATTTATCAGGCTTGTCAAACATTGTGCACATATCAACATCTTTGTTACCACCTGGACGTGATGTCACCAATAATGTATGATCTTGACATATTTATCAGGCTTGTCAAACATTGTGTACATATGTATCAACATCTTTGTTACCACCTGGTCTTGATGTCACCAATACTCATACAAGTTTAATAGCTAGTGTCTTGGTTGGACACAGGGCACAAACATGAACATTACAATTTCCAGCTCATGTGTGTGTTCATCTGTGCTCGGCACATAACTTAACATCTCAAATTCTCAATGAACACTGTCGTTTGCTTCCCAGATCTTTGATATCTGTATCTTTAGTCCAACGTCGCTCCAAATTATTCTATTCATTTGAAATGGAAAAAATACGTTGTTAGGTGATTGTTTCGTGATCCTAATTCCAGATACAATGTCATCAGAATGAATGTAAAATTACTGCATTGGATGTAATAAATCAAGGAACTGATCTAAGCCAAGTCTCCACTATATCAGACACTACTACACTGTGATGATGCTGAAAGCACCATTCAATTTTAGGATTCACTTCCAAGTTATTAACTGAATTCAAGTTGGAAGTTGGAAGTAACTTATATGCGGAAACACTACATTGCTATTTAAACATATTTTAATTAGTATCTCCGACATGATACAGAATTTTTTATGAGCAAAGGAAGGATGGTGTTCAATACGTAGAATGGCTATGATGAAGTTGCCACCCACTAAGACAGTCGAACAATCTCCCAGACTTTCACCTACTTGGCAATCTTAACTAACCTAATTTTTTTAATTTGAATTCTCCCCAGTTGAAGCATACGTTTGTGACATTAGCGTCAATAGGATGGTTTCAGTTGTTGCCATCTTGATGAGGAATGTCTCGTCAAGTAAGAGCTTAGTTGACCTTCACTGCATATTTGATTTTTTTTCATAATAACAACATAAATTGAGTATGATTAATTAAAAAGGACTTCTATATCACATTATTACATCAGTAATGTTGATGATATAAGTAGTTGACCTATGATTAACATTTGACCTATTTACTAGGAGTAATTACATAAAACGGTGGAATAATTAGTGCAAAGGTCAATTATACTTATTTATACATGCTACCCCTTGAGCCCTTCATGTATACAAATATATATGTAAACACCTGATGTAAATCTTGTCAAAAGTGCCTTCAACCTAACCCTAAAAAAACAATTCTATATTTTCCACATCAGAACCATCTCCACAGAAACCTAGCCTAAAGTAGCGCCACCTACCCAAGTTTCCTGTGAAACAAATATTTAGGCGCAAAACTGAGTGAATTTCGTGTTAATTTTGATCGCAAACTGCCGTTAAGACTCTAATGTTATTTATTTTTCTTACGGTTTAAGTGTATTGTTGTAGCATAGGTGTAGTAGATACATGATTATGATGTGTAATTTGATGAGTGGCTGTTTTCTGGGCAGGGGCCGCGTGTTTCATGTTTTTTTCGAAGTGCAGGCCTAGGGCTAGGCTAGTCTTCAACTGCTGAAGTATCATTTACACTAACATGCTCACTAATTCGCTTTCACTGGAGTTGTTCCCAGCAAGTCTATGTCGATTCAATGGCTCAGCCCTTGTCTTGTGGTTGTGTAGCAACTCAAATATTCAGGTATTCGAACGTTTGGTAATTGTCTGCACGATTAGATTTAGACTCGTGAACTCGCCACTCACACGCGAACGCACCAACCTGAAACATACAACCGGGCGTTCAGCATTGGCGACGTAATTATCGAGCAGAACTCGCTCGAAACTCGCCGGCAAGGTCAGTATTGTATCTAGGCGTTGATTGTTAGCAGTGTAGGGTTAAAGTTAAAGGTTAGAGTTTAGGCTAAGTTTATGGTTAATTAGTGTTAGTTTAGGGCTGGTGTACGTACATAAAACCGGAATTTTTGAAGCTAATTTACGTAGAGACTCCGCGATAAAATACTGACATCAGAGTATATAGCTTATATAGTCTGTTTTGTTAATGTTATTCTTTACAGGAAGTAAGATGATATTATTTTATAATCTAGTGTATATATATATATATATATATATATATATATATATATATATATATATATATATATATATATATTTCATTCATTCATTTATTCATTCATTATATTATGGAATTAATAATTGACACGCCAGCCATTTATACATGCGGTTCTTGTTGTGGAACCAGAACCAGTAACACATACACATCCTTAATTCATAATTTTATTTGCCAGTTCGAAAAATATCCCGGAATAACTATCCGAATGGGTATCAGCAAAGACACACAACTCTTCTGTAATTATGTTAATTTTTCCGGTTACCTAGATGATACCCTGTTGGTCTACTGCGGGGAAGGTCCCGAGCTTTTCTACCAATCGTGATGAGTCAACAGGTTCATCAATATTTTTCTTCTTCGTGCTTCGGTTTATTTACGCATTTTCAGCCAAGCAATTCAGAAATATATAATAAAAAAATCTTGTTCGAGCGCGCACCGCACGCGCGCCGACTCATTAATAATAATAATGTTCGACGTCACATCCAATGATCCGTCACAGATCCTGATTTAAGTCCATGGTACGTTGTCCCCGGCCTTACATCACTGCCCACGGTCAACTTATTGCACTTACATGTCTATTCCGCAGTGTCTTCTCTCATTGGACTATACGTTTAGTCTAAGACTCAAACTGTTTTATAGTGTAAACAACTTTACCCGTTACTTCGATCAGTGAGACGCCGTGGGTCTACGTGAGATGATGGAACCGAACTTGTATTTGTACCGTTGAGAAAACACAAATACAGTTTCGATTACACAATTTTTTTTATCGTAGGCCTATCGCAAAAATATCTCATAGCTTCATGTATAAGCATTGTTTTTCTTCCCACCCGATAAAAGAACAATCAAATAAAAACGACGGAGATGTCATAGCAAGAATTACACAATAATATTGGACAACGACAATTACATAACCTTTGCTAAACTCCATTCTCACTGGGATCCAGAAACGTTTGCATTTTCTACGTCGTAAATTCCGCTATTCCAGTTGTTCTTTTCTAAAGTTGCTAAACTGTCTATAGCATACAGACACATTCAATAAAATATGATAACTACGTTTTCCTTTAGAAGAATTTCCAGTGATCGTGCCAATTGTGGCTGTCGGTAGGTTTTGACGAACGGGTTTCATAAATTTCAAATAAAATATCAGGATCAACGTTCTGATCAATAGTATTCTGTGACAACTCCGGTTCAACTACTCTAATCAGTCACTCTTCCGGTTGGAGCCAAAGGTGGGTATATGGTCAGCTAAACCACTGTCCGTTACTTTGCAATGAATATCACGTCAACAAATTCGCGAAAACAAATTCCTGGTGACACACCAAAATATATTAGACCTCTACCATAAGGTAAATTGGTTCACGATACAACTGAGAAATATAGTCTGCATATGTTATGTATTTTATTCTTGCAGACAATAGATGAAGTACAAATGTGAGTTTACTATGTACTTTTACAAATGAAATATGCAGTAACAGCAGTAATATGTTTACATAAATGCTACATTTTACTATCATGTACGTTAAATAGAAATAAAACATTACGTGAACATATAATATATAAAAGATTACGTGAACATGTAAGTCTAAAGTACCGTATGTAACATACCTTTACAAATAACAGATATAGTATAGCAGTAAACTGTTCGTGTTAAGAATACACATAAAACTCTTATCCTAATCCAGACACGTTTGTATTTTCGACGATAGGGACTGAACAGTTGAAGATCGAACCATCTCTTTTTCCACATAATAACATGTCCATTACATTAACTATTCTAATACTTGTTTGACTAGATTGTTAAACTCTCTATAACACGTGTTTGTACATAGGCACTTTCAATATACGATAACCAGGCTTGTTTTCTGCAGAACTTCCGGTTATCGTGCAGATTGTGGCAGTTGATGATTGTAGATGAACAGGTACCATCAGTTTCAATAAACCTTTCTACATCATTTTTATCGATACTGTCTTATGCCTACATCGGTGCCACTTTCCTGATAAGATAATCTTCTGGTAGGCGCCATACGTGTAGGCATGGTCAGCTATACCACTGATAAGGTAAGAACACAAACCTGCTTTAACAAGAAGAATACAAGGAAATTGGACAAAGACAATTATGTAGCATAATGTTTAGCTTTATTTATTGGTAAACAACAGCACCAATTGATAGCAAACACTATGTCTACAACTCTACATTTACTTTTGTAACAACTCTTATGACATATTTTCCATATTTTATCTTTTTTCTTTGAAGAAATACATTATTAAGTGACAATATAATGTATATTACGTAGAATGCCTTTTACAAATCAAGTATCCTAACTGAAACACTTATGATTTTCAATGTCAGACAAAAAACGAGCTTTGTAGATCGAGTCATCTATTCTTCAACACCGTGATGTCCATCAATATAATTATTGTAACTGTTGCTTATTGAAATTACTAAAATTAATACTTAAACGAATAGCACATTTTCTGTTACAGACACTTTTTATAAATCCATGATAACTATTCGCGACAGGAATACAATCCCGATCAAACGTTTTTCCTTCGGCAAAACATAGTTCCTTTTACCTGCACATGTTGTGCAGCTTACGACCCGACAACGTCATAACATTTTTCGTGTAGACGGTTTATATTAGGACAAAGCTCCAAAACTAATCTCCCTAAAACAGTTCAGAAAATCGCGCGGTCTCAACATAATGCAACGTACAAAGGTAAGAAAAACCACGAACACCTCTTAGCAAGAAGTATCAAATAATAGTGGACATAGTCAATGACATATAACATGGGTCGATCAACATCTATCACCCTGCTGTTGCTTCATCTTCTGTTGAAGTTGGTGATCACTACTGGGGGGTTCGGCACATTCTCGTCGTCCTCTCTGTCACTGTCCATGCACGCTGGATATCCCTAATGGATAGAAACCTTATTTATCTACTCGCTTACTTAATTGCATGAGACAATGTAAGTTACTTGAAGTCGCGCCATATGTTGATCAGTGTTCATGTGTTCTCATGTGTTCAAGGTTTGCTTGTCTTTTTTTGCATATTCTCATCGCGTTGTACACATGGGCGGATGTCCCCGTCCTCTTCGACGCGAGACTAGCAACGTCTGTGACGTCATGCACGCGCCTCTTTAAATGTGCGGTGTATCTCACGCCGAATCCGCCCGATGGCGCCAGCGCTAAATTGATAAGGAGCGGCCGCCTAGACGCATACATACATACATACATACATACATACATACATACATACATACATACATACATACATACATACATACATATCAGCATGCATGCACGCACGCAGCACGCACGCACGCACACACACACACACACACACACACAGCACACACACACACACACGCACGCACGCACGCACGCACGCACGCACGCACGCACGCACGCACACACACACACACACACAATGTATAAAACGTTAGCATCACGGTGATATAGACGGGTAGTGAATTCCAACACTTTACACCATAAATTGATACACATCGTGACTTTATATTTGTACGGATACATTGGTATACATATTGACACTTTGTTCGAGATGGATGTACACTTTGTTTTGCTTTGTAAAGAGGCACTGAACATTTACGGGTATTGATATATCGTTGTATTTCTTATACAGTGTAGAACACATTTTTAATTGTACTAATTCTTGAAATTTCAATAGTCTGTATCTATAAAATAAAGATTTTGTGTTCTGAAGTCTTTCAACTCCACATATATTTCTGATAACAATGTACATTAATGGCGCATGCATTTCCCCAAATATCACAGCAGTAAGACAATACAGGTAAGAACAATGCGTAATACAGTGTAAGCACGCCTGTAGTTCCTAAAACATGACTTGCCCTGTACATTACTCCGGATATTCTAGATAGATTTGTGTTGACATTATTTATTTGGTCTTTCCAAGTTAGTTTTTAATCTATCAAGACTCCAAGGAATTTAGTCTTGCTGACTCTAGTAATTTGGTTATTGCAAATTCTGACATCGATATCAAAATATTAATTACGCGGCTACCAAAATCATATAATTAGTTTTAGCTACATTCAATAACGACTTGTTTACACTGAACCATTTATAAGCCTATAAAGTTTATCAAGTTCACAATTGACTACATGTGCACTTATAAGTCTATGAACATCAGCATCAGAGTACAAAATATTTGTGTCATCTGCAAATAATATTGAGAAGTTGTCTAACATGTGTTGTCAAAAGTAAAATACGATGAATGTGCGAACGCTGCCGCTGTTTGTAATGTAACCTACTCTTCTTTATTGTTTATGGCTCTGGCTGAAGCCTCTTAGTGGCGTCCTCTTGTGGTTGTTGCTACATTAGCATAAGTGAAACTCATATCCGATAGATGGGGTACGCATATAGTCTGCATTCGTTTTTCGTAAAAGCTTAAATTTCATTCTTTTTTCTCAGTGATGTTCTGTGAATGATTTATTCAACATTGTTGCACAAACAAGTTTATGTGTGTACGTAATACTCGTTTAATAAAAAAAATGTTAGAGATTGCATAGCCCGTGCTATACATTTGAGTGAAGATTTGCATACGTCCTGACCTAATTATCGCTCGCTAATGTAAATGACGTTTACTAATGTCTAATCTAATGTATAAGATGAAGGACTTTATTATGTTAAATATATGAAGAACAAAAATTGTGCCAGTACAAATTGCATGACTCTTGAAAGGTGATGCAAATTTCTTGAACAAATAAAACATTAAATACGGGAATTAATAACATTTTAGTCTATGACTATATATATGCCATATGCCATGGGAATCCGTCTTATTTGACTTAGTACAATTACAGCCAACATCAATATATTGATGGTTATGCGGTAAGGAGGTTGCAATGTAAATGGTGTAGTTTGAAGATCTCTTGAAAAGGTAGTAGGTAGAAAACAGGGGGGGTGGGGGGTAGGAGAGGTAATAGACAAAGAAGGGGAGATGTGTAATGATTTAAAGGTAGGCAGCAAACATGTACCGGTACTTGAAAACATTCTGAGGCTGTTCCATACAGATATGATCCATGGGAAGAATGACATCTGTCTTTACCTTGTCCAACAGGAGCAGATGTCGTAGCTACAGATGTTGATCTTTCTGTGGCTCGTTCTATTTTCTGTTGGCTTCAGCAGATAGGTAAAATCTATGGCGAGGAGACAATCGTGAAATTTGTCAACGTTTCAAGTCAGTTTTTTTGCAGCATCACTGGAATGTGAAGCCAGTCAACGGAGTCGAGGATGGGGTTGATGCAGGAAGTTTAGTGGTTTCTGTGTGTAAATCATCTTGCGGATCTGCATTGTACTTTCACTATTGTGTGCATGTCATTTGCAGTACTTAGGGTCCCAAACTGAATGTCCAAGTATTGGGTGGACAATGGCTTTGTACGTTTTTTTTTTTTTCTGTTTTTCAATGTTTAGGTTTATCCTGAGCAATTCGAGTGTCGTATTTGCTCTGTTGATGATTGTGTTTATGTGGGAACCCCAATTTAGGCTGTCTTGGATATTGATGGCGAGATAGTCATAGTGCTGACGTCTTGCAAGTGTATCCATTTGGTTGGCATAATGGTACAATCATCTGTTGCACTAGTTGTGTCATGGAAAGGGGGTTGGGACTGGGTTATAACATTATATAGGGATATTATTGTTTGTGATGGAGATATTCTGAACATTGTGAGAAGAGTGCAAACCTGTCAGCAAAGAGAATATTTCACAAAATATTATTTTGAATTTGAGGACACATTGAGACAACACTTGTACCAAATTTCATCGCAAAATATTTTGCAGAATTCATGTTTCAGTGTTAGATGAAATTTTTTTGAAACTGAGAAAATGAATGACAAAGATGGCAACCAAGTCAAATAGCATTAGAATGTAATTTTCAGTTAATATGTTAAAAACAAATAAATGTGTAAACAAAACAGACACCTAAGTCTAAATTTTTATATATATATATATATATATATATATATATATATATATATATATATATAAAGTATATATATATATATAAACTGTACTATTTAGTATATATATAAATTATATATATATAATATATATATATATACTCTAGTAAATTTTTATATATATATATATATATAATTTTATATATATACTAGAGATATTTTTATATATATATAATTTAATAAATATATATATAATGAACAGAACATTTTCAATTAACAGTAATGAAATATTCTATAATAACTTGTTATTTCACAAATGTATTTAATTACAAGTACTCAAACAATTATTGAAGTACATGTACGCAAAATAGAGTGGCACAACCCTGGTAATTGTACAACTTTAAAAACAAATACTAATTAAGCTAGTACAATTTGCATGAAAACCTGTGTAAACATAAAAGCTGTACTGGTTTTAAATGCGTTTTAGTATGTTCTTTGAATTGATAAGTGTGCTTGTCCAGTAGTTGAATTTAAAGTGCTTTTGCTGTCCTGAAAACAGACACCAGTCTTGGGTTCACGTGTGTCATCGTACACGTGCATAACCCATTTTTGCATTAGTCAATTCTGCTTGGTGCTCTAATAACTCTTGATTTACTTTTAGTTATCCATCACATCTGCAATGAAGTCTGGAGAAGATGAGTACATCTGCACAGAGAATATGTTGCAATTATTAGAGGTAGCACTAGTAGATGCCCAATGCTCTCCAACATACATTGGCCAAGAGAGGATGTCTCCAAGCAGCCTGTCTCCCTGTGAGTCTCCAATCTGTGGACGTGTTGCTTCAGACAGTGTCATGAAAAAGAACTCTGCTGACAATCAAATCTCACAAGGTACACTATAAAGGAGAATTGGAGACATCTGTGCATGTTCAAACTAATTGTGTGATTCATATTATATTGCCAAAGTTAATCTAGAAAAACATTGCCGTGATGATGCTTCAAATAATTTGTCATATGCTATAATGCTTAGTTATTTAAAAACAGGTACCCTGATCTTAATGTTCTACTTTCTAAATTACTGTTTTATGCCATGCCGTAACCATTAGGAAATGGTTGTCAGGGTTTATCTGCCTCCTTAGGAAAATATGAAATAAACCATCCATAAAAATATTTTGCTGCCCAAACAGAAAAAAAAGCCAGTGCATGCAATGGTTCACTGGCAAAACTTACTCTTGCTAACCAAACATGCATTATGGATTACATTGAATATACAAATATGTTTGGTGAAAATAAAAATTATTTGCCAACACATCAGCATTTTTTTCATGGTAACTAATGACATTGGAGCATGATACTTATGACACAAATACTATTTTAATTGTTCACTCATATCAGTAATCAAACACAATGTTCTGATTTCACACAGATTTGACATTTGTGAAGTCGGAAGACCAGTCAGCACGATTACCATTACAAGATGGATTCTTGGCATCCAACAAAACGTGTCAACAAACGGACAGAAGACCATCAGACCACTGTGAGCCACACATTCAAGTAAAGTCGGGGAAGGTTGAAGCTCACGAATTTAACAGTGACATTGGAGAGCCCATAAAGTGGGTAGTGTATCAAGGAGGTTTGTTAAAAGTGGAAAAGGTGGACCACACATATAGGTGTGCAGATATAACAGAGGTTTCATGTGAGATTATTGATAAAAATGTCCACAACACCTATGACACTGTCTCAAAAATGGAGCCGTGTATTAGGTATGAGTGCACAAAGCAATGCTCACACTCCTATCCGTATGACAGTCATGGCAAAACTAACACCTGCTACCAACGTGGCACGACACAGGAACCACCACTGACACCGTCCATTCTGGGGCATCAGCAAAAGAGCCACGCACATGTGCAGTCAAACCCGTGTCACCAGTTGTATACTTGTTCTGTGTGCGGAACGTCGTTAGTTAGCAGCCCCGCTCTTTACTCCCATCAATTGAATCACATTGCGAAACATACTTGCTATGCGTGCGGACAAGCATTCAAATCATCTAGTATGCTTGCCACTCACGAAAAGACCCACAAAGACATGAACTGGTTTGCTTGTCACGGGTGTGGAGAATCTTTCAAAACGGCCAGTGACTTTATAAGTCACGAAAAGAGTCGCCACCTTATCCAGTCGTACACGTGTTCCACATGTGGAAAATCGTACAGCAAACAACGTAATCTCGAGGCTCATGAGCTAACACACACAGCGCTTCATATGTGTTGTACGTGTGGACGATCATTCACATCAGGAGTTAAGCTTAATCGTCATGCACAGATTCACCGGAATGAACTACACCGTTGTGTGACATGTGGCAAAACCTTCTCAATGACCGGTTACCTTAAACGTCATGAAACGGTTCACACAAATCAGCCGTACATTTGTGACACGTGTGGGAAAACATTCACAACGGCGAGAAGCCGTAATTCTCATAAAACGTTTCACAGGTATGAGCGGTACAATTGTAACAACGTCAGTGCAGTTGACAAGCGATATTCTTGTACTGAAAACACACACGAATGCCGTAGCTGTGAACCTGACGTAATAAGTCCGACTTATACGAGCCGATTAACAGGTGAACGACACGGTACGACCATTCCAGGAGTCGGCGTATCACGTACGAAGTGTGACTCGTACAATACTGGTGGTTCTGTATACCCAGAACAACCCACACGATCCAGTACCGCAAATACGATCCGGTTCACAGAAGGACAGCAACACGATGACAGTATTTCAAGAGTCGGTGCATCACTCACGAACTATAAACTGTACAACGGTTGTGCATTTGCAGACCGGTTCACACCAGCCAGCACACTCGGTGGCAGTGGTAACGTTAATGCTCATCGGAAAAAGTACACTTCTACGTCACACGAAGAGACACATAGTAAATATTACAGAAAGTTTCCCAGGCACCACACGTGTTCTGGTTGTGGGAAAATATTCAAAAACGCCATGGTGCTTAAAAACCACGAGAGTATTCACAAAAGGCTATCGTTGCGTAAGCAATACGACGACAGTATTCGGGGAGACACGGCGACAAGCACGAACGGGGAACAAATAACTAACCCCGTTTGCACAGAACAAACCACACCCACGAGCCGCCGCAGTGGTGGTGACAACAACACTGCGGTCCAGGAACAGCGGCGTCATAGTCCCATGCAACTACTCGATGCAGTAGACAATGATAGTACCCGTACTGAAAAGTCACATGTAAACTCGAACCGTACGGTCCATCAGATATTTCAAACTCGTAGAGGACGAGGCCCCGGTGAAAACCAAGGCGGCAGACGTAGACCAACTGTCCGACAATTACTTAAAACACGTAGAGAACTGGGCGCTGATGGAAAGCAACACGATGACAGTATTCCAGGAGACGTGACATACGGGTAGCGACGACAGTAATGCCGTTCCGAAACGGCTCGCTCGGAAGGAGTCGCTTGAAGTTAGCCGTAAAACGTATAATCCGACTTGTTCTGTTTGTGGGAAAATATGCAAAAACGCCCGACTTCTTGAGACCCATGAACGGATTCACAAAAATGGATCGTTATCGAAGTCGCCATGGATTCTAAACCCGTTCGTTTGCATCGTGTGCGTACAAGCATTCATTTTGTTCAGCAAACTTCAGACACATGAACAAATGGTTCACTTTCTGAAACGCCACAAGTGCGCCGCGTGCAACTTATCATTCCTAACGTCCCGTGGGCTAAATTGTCATAAGACGCAGGCTCACGCAGACATGCGTAAATGTCATGACAATACGATAAACTGATTTATGTATTCACGTTAAAATCTCTATGGGAATTCAACGTGTGAAGAAGTATTTACAGAGTCCCGTTGTAATAGTCTCGTAAACATAGTCACATTCCAAAGATAAAATGGTTAAGCCACCCATTTGTATCAAAGTGGTCAATCATTCAATAGACGCTGTGACATCAGGATTTGTGAGATCAACGAACATATGTACAGTTGTAGAACATACTGTAAAACGCAGTTTACGCATGCAAACACGTATGCGTCGTGCAGCCCTGCCTGGGCGAAGTATTATTAGGCCTACAGGATATACAGTTGTTTTGTATGTGCAATGCGGTTCTATATAAGTCTTGTTACCTAAAGCTAGGAGACCACGTGTACGGAAACGGCATGGCTAACGGGAAACACGTCCGCCGTAACTGTTTGTTCTGAGCTTTTCCTATCCGATTCATACACCTGTACGATCCGCATTCGCTTACATACATCGAATCATTCCTATTATTTTCCACCAGACTATATCGATGTTTTATCGCGTACCACATCCGCAAACCGTTTCCGTACATAACGTAATCCTAGATGAAAGTTTCATGTACGAAACCAGACACGTTTTAGAGTTTCTTTCCTACGAAATGTTGACAATTATTCAGAATTAATGTGGTAACTAATATTCATGAAACGAAGGTATTGACGTGTTTTATATATAGAAAGCAAGAGTCTGACATAGTAATGTGAAGCAGTTTTGGAACCGGTCACATTGCTCCATACCGGATGTATCTATGTTTGTACATAACGTGTGCATTCATATATGTATCTGAATACGAGACACGTTTGCATACATGTAAACACTGAATTGATTTATTTGCATATCGTCTCGAAAATAATTGCACAACGTATACAACAGTGGCTGTATTTTAAGCAAGACATGCATTGAGAGTTTGCCGGTAGATGTGTCTGAAACTGTTGTGCTTCAAGATATTTAAAAAAATAAATGACAGTTTCTATGGTTGTTTTACAATGCCTTGTTTTCCAATAATCTGTCAGAAATAAGTGCAGTCTACACGCGAAAACAGATTATTGGTATATTTGTGTTTACAAGGGGGTTCTACGTTAGTTTCCACGTTAGTTTCTTCGTTAGTTTCTATGCCTGGGGGGGCTGATATTTTGTCAGCACGCTAGCCCACCCAATATGTGCTTCATAGATGTTGACATTTTTTAATTGAATGTTAGAGCTGAACATTTCAAAACGTTGTGTACGATACAAGCTATTTTATTAAGTTCTCAAAGGAGAGAACATGTACAGTGTTCTTAATAATTATAGTAGCTGCAAATGGTTAGATAGGAGAGCAAGAGATGTATAGTCAGACAGTCATACCATGACTTATAGAGTGATATTGAGACTTTTTAGTTTTATGAGTGCTTATACGATACGATATAATATTTATTTTTAGAATCGTCTAATTGCTTTATTGAATATTAATTTATATGAAAAGCGCTTTGAATAGTTGTAGCTAGATTTCGTGCTGCATACATTTATTTATTTACGTATATATTTTATTATTAGTATTTTGTATTGTAGAACTCGGGCGTGTAGCGTATTAGTCGGTAACCCATATTAGTGGCGTCCTCTTGTGAGTTATTGTGGGGCATTAGTGAAAATAATTCCTGATAGGTGGGGTACCCGTCGTCTTTAGTCGTTGGCGTAAGCTGAATTATTGTTATTATTTCAGCGAGGTTTTCTGCATGATTTACCCAACCTTGTTGCACAGAGAAGTTTTATGTGTAAAAATGCATTTAATTTAAAACGTTGGAGAATGTAATTCCCATGCTATACATGAAGATGTCGATATGTCTATATTATCGCCCACATGATTCGTCTTGTTGCGTAGAGTCCATGGAATTTAAAGTACTTTATTACCACAGTTGCACTTAGCTATGTCTTAAGTATACTTCAAAGTAGAAATGTTGATAATATAGACCGGATACATTTGAATTAATGTAATTATATCCTTGTCATTGTCGCTAGTTGGTATTACTACACGTTTGCTATACATGTTAATTGAACATTTATTATTGAATATTATTGTTACGTTTTACATAACTGGTCAGTTATAAAAACTAAATATGTGTTACACGTGAAATTATTATTATAACAGTATTGTTTATACAGCTATGGTAGGGTTGGCAGCGACCAGTTTAGTTTATGAGAAATGGTTTCATAATTATAATTAATATCTATATACCAACTGGTAACAGTCTTAATTGGTTCCGCTGTCTGCCCGGGATCGTACATTATATAATTGATTGTTATATTCTTAGTTTAAACATACTGTTTACATATGTGTTTTGTACGATTAAAAAAAAATTCATTCATTCATTCACCCTGGGGAACTATACGTCCGGAATAGCGAGGCTCCAGTCCAAATAGCTCGTTTGCGGATAAATATTTGCTATTTGACCATATAAATACGGACAAATAACCCGAGATCGATTATTCGCCATTTGGCCAGACAAAGTCAAATAAACCATAAAATCGGATATCTTTATATTAGAAGTGATGTAGAATGACATTCCGAACACATACACACCGGAAATTGTTGATAAAACCATTTTGAAAAGGCCCTAACTAATAATTTAGGCCAGTTAACTGGAAGATTACCAACATGTTGCCCAACCTTGATTTTTTTACAATTTTAATGGGTTCAAGTCGGGTAATCTTGTACTGAACTTTTAATCTAAATTTTTCAGTCGTATCTACTTAAGTCAAGACATAACTTGGCAAAATTATTATTTACGGCCTTTTGAATTTGGTTTTTACAACCTTTTTTGAAGTATATGTGTTCGGAATGTCATTCTCTATCACTTCCGGTGCAAAGAGGTCAGGTGGTATTGTTTGGTTGTGTTTTAGACCAAGTTACTTCAGTCGAGTTAATGTAAACAAGCCCATGTCAGAGTTATGTCTAATCTGCATGTATAATGAAATAGCAAAATATTTTGTAACTTTTAACATTTAGAAAAAAGAAAAATCATCATATGTTTGGGGATATGTCTAGGAAATCATAAAAAATGCCTTTGCAGTGCTGTTGCCTCTGGGATGTGCTAACTATGCACAGGACTATGTGACATTCGCTTGATTGCATTAATTTGAATGTTATTGGTCTAAACCACACATAACAAATAATATCTGACCTCTTTGCACCAAAGGGATGTAGAATGACATTCTGAACACGTACACATCAAAAAGGTAGTAAAAAACATTTTGAAAATCCCCTAATTCTTTAGGCCAGTTAAGTATAACATTACCATATGTTGAATCATGTTTAAATCCTTGGCTGTGAATTGTGTAAATTGCTGCTCAAAATGACCGACTGTTCAAACAAAATTAAGGACATGATTAAGGCTACTTAAAAAAACAATTAATACAAACTAACCATTTTCAAATACAGTACAACCAAGATTTTCACATCAGTAATTAACTCGGAATGTAGAAGAGTGTGTAAATTCGAATTGAATGAAATAAAAACAGATTAAATTGGAATTGAATTGGAAATGATGGAAAGATGAATTGAAATAATTTTTCAAAAAGTAAATAAATCTACAGTATTTGCCTATATAAATATGCATGTGTAAAGTACAGATATGATTTGTATTATGTTAAATGGTAACATTTTAAAGTGCCTTTTGACCTGAGCCCAAAATAAAACAACCAGCAGTAGAACTCCAAATATGCAAGAATCTGTCATCTCCAGGTGAAAACGAAACATGTTTTGATAGGTGACCTGACAAAAGATGGACTTATTTAATTGTCTACCAGTTTCCTGCTTCCTAATACCTTTGAACAAGCCTGCTGATTGATCGCCACAGTCCAAAATGTCAGTTTGCTAAAAGGAGTGTAATTTTCTTATACCAGAGTGCAGAGTTCAGCATCCAGCTTGTCTCTCTCTCTCTCTATCCATGCAGCGAGGTGGTTCCAAACAGAACAGATTATCCAACTTGACAATTTGGAACACACAGACTAGTTCTTGGCACAAAGCCTGCATGTTTATCACTGTCTCATCTGAGAGCAAAGTAGGCAATTTGTTTTGGACTTCCTTGTGTATATTCAGCAAATTACATGGTTGTTGTTTATGTCAGTTTTTATTTAGGTTTCAATGATCATTAGGTGCAACTCACCCTGATGACAGAGTAAACAGTTCGTCTGTCTCAACCATTGTGAACACTGACATACATTTAGGCGAAAGTAATAAAAATTACTAATGTTGCCAATTTTATAATTGAATTGGTACTGAATAAAATGTATTCTATTGAATTTGAATTGATCCTTTGAAAAATGAACATGGATTGGATTTTAATTGAAATTATTGATCACAGTGATTTGAACCCAGCTCTGTTCTTGTCGCTGAATCAGAACATTTGTTAGCCCAGTCACCCATGTGAGCCATTGGGGAATGGAAGGTTATCAATTTTATAGTATATGACCACAATTCAAAGTACTTAAAAAGTAAAAAATTACGTGAAATTTAAGTGCGTTTGGAATGTACTTAAATATGGCACACTGGCTGTTTCTGCAGGACTGTTGGACTCTGTTGGAAATCTAAGTACAGGTGTATACTGTATAATAAAACACATTGAACAAAACATTGTTGATCTGTTGATCAATTATTCTAGCCGTGAGTATGAGAACTGGCTATTTCACAAATATTTTCAGAAGTACGTTTGTACAAAGTACAGTAGCACAACCCTGGCGCTAATGCAAATGTAGAGTTATGTAGACGCAAATGTGTACAAGTACAACACAAGCTAGTACTATCGGTAGTTGCACCGACACTAAAACCTTGTAAACACAACAGCTGTGGCCATCGAATGAACAAATGTGCCAGGGGTTGACGTTTCGTTGTATTTTGTGTCCCTTTTCTCTTTCCTGAATACAGGGTACTGGTGTTCACTGGACCACCTTGTTAATGTGTGTGTTGTTACCACTCATCAAACACGTGCATTACCTGATTACCATAGGACTAGTTACATTGGTGAATACTGCTGGATGCTGTAATAACTCGTATTTTTACTTTAAGTGAGTCGTTGCATCTCCGATGGAGTCAGAAGAAGGTCAGTACGTCTTCACAAGGAATCAGTTGCCGTGCTCAGATGTAGCACCAGAAGACGCCCGATGGTCTCCAACAGACGTCGGCCAAGAGAAGTTGTCTTCAAGCGGCCAGCCTCCCATTGAGTCTCCAATCCGTGGACGTGTTGCCTCAGACAGTCTCCTGAAACAGAACACTGATGACTACCCAGTCTTGCAAGGTATACATTATGAAGCCGAATTGAAGACATGAATGCATATTCAAACCAATAATTATTGTCTACATCAGATAGATAACATAATGTGGAGAAATACTGTCGTGATGTATTAAAAATGCATCAAGTGATTTGGCATGTGCTATGATGCTTAGTTGTTTACAAATAGATAACCACAATATTACACTTATCATTTTCTTTATATATTACTGTTTTATGGCCTTATTCCGCAACCACTGGACATTGGTAATCAGTTTATATGTGTCTTTATTTAAAACAAAATGAAATAAACAGTCCATAAAACATGTTTTTATTAAAATAAATAAAAAGGCAGATTTATCTGCAATTTGCATTGTTTTGTCATTGCACGCAATGGTGGTCTCTTGAAAAGCAAGCAATATGTTGCAAACCAAACAGTAAATTCTGTAATGTTGAATATGCCAAGATGTTTGCAGACAATACAAAATGTTGCCAGTGCACCATTTGTCCAAGTTAGTAATGCTTTGCTAGTAATATCATTGACATTTCAGCATGCTATTAATAAGACAAATGTTATTTATATTATTCATTTGAGTAAACAAACACACCGTTCTGATATTCACACAGGTCTGACAATTGTGATCGAAGACCAACCTGCAGAGTTACCCTTACAAGATGGATTCGTGGCATCCAGCAAGACATGTCAACAAACGGACAGGCGACCACACATCCAAGCGAAATCGGATATGGTTGAGGCTGATGGGTGTAAAAGCGACCGCGGAGAAACCAGAAAGTGGGTAGTTTGTGAGGGAGGTGTGTTAATAGAAGAGAACGTGAACCACCCAGACATGTGTGTAGACCTAACACAGGATTCTATTGAGATTGTTGATCAAAACGAACAAAACACCGACGAGACTGCCTCGACGGTGCAACCGTGTATTAGATTTGTGTGCACAGAGAAATCGACTCAGTCCAGTCCGTCTGACTGTCATTACAAAACGAACACCAGTGAGTATCCCAGTACGTCCAGCACTCGTCCACCTACACCATCCGTTCTTGGACATCATCAGAACAGCCACACAGATGTACAGCCAAACACTTGTGGGAACGTTTACACATTTGCTGTGTGCGCGTACGCTAAGCAACCAGTCCGTCCCTACCGGCCGTTGAGTCATGGTTGCTGCATATGCGGGCAAAAATTCAGATCGTCCAGTGTGCTCACTGAACATCAAAGGACTCACACAGAAGTGAATTGGTTTGTTTGTTATACATGTGGAGAGTCTTTCAAAACGCCCGAAGACTTTTTACGTCATGAAAAGACACACGTTACGACGGTTAAGACACGGCAGGCTTCCAAGGACTCGCTTCTTCTTCGCCGTCACCTTTGTTCTACATGTGGAGAATTGTTTAACAGATCCGATACCCTTCATGCTCACGAACGAATGCACGAAAGGTCGATTCACGTTTGTTCAACGTGTGGACATTCCTTCACAACGATGTCGAAACTTTACCGTCATGCAAAGAGTCACTGGAATGATCCGCACATCTGTGACATTTGTGGGAAGTCATTCTCAAAACCCCGTTTCCTCAAATCTCATACAAAGATGGCCCACACTCGTGGCACGCGTGGGAAACGTTTCTCAGCGGAATATCTAGTTAAGCTTCGTAAAAAGATTAACACATATGTACAGAAACGATCTTCGCGGGGAAAGTCGTTGACAAAGTGCAGTGAGCGTGCCAGGGCCGAGAGTGTCGCAGGAGTCTGTGCCACGAAACTGGAACCGCACATTAACCCTGTAAGCTCAGAACTGTTCACACCATCTAGCTCAACTTATAGTTCTGACCAGAGTAATCCGATCGACAAGCAAAGCTCTTGTAGCAAAACGTCACATGCAGATACAAGCCACACACCCAACCAGATGATTGAAACCAATACGAAACAGTACAATGGTGAAAAACGTAATGATGAGACTATTTCAAGAGTCGATGCAACATGTGCGATCTTGAAATCGTGCGTTACCAGTAGTCCTGCATGCTCGGAACCATCCAGTGATGATCAAATTAATGAGATTGATGAACAGTACTCTTGTACAAAAGAGACGGATACAAGCCACACACCCAGCCAGATGATTCAAACCAATACGAAACAGTACAATGGTGAAAAACGTAATGATGAGACTATTTCAAGAGTCGATGCAACGTGTCCGGTCATGGAATCGTGCGTTATCAGTAGTCCTGCATGCTCGGAACCATCCAGTGATGACCACATTAATGAGGTTGATGACCAGTACTCTTGTATAAAAGAGGCGGAAGCACTTCCCAACCATGAACTCAATCAGGTGACTCAAACCTTTACGAAACGCTACACCGGTGACAAGCAACACGATGAGACGATTCCAGGAGTCAGTGTATCGCTTACGAAATCTGATTCGGGTAGTTCTGTATGCACGGAACAGTCCACACCAACCAGTCCCCGCAGTGATGGCGACGACAGTCGTGTAGTTCAGAAACAGTCCGCTTGCAAGGGACCGCCAAAAGTCCTTAAGAACCCTCAGAGTATTCGCAAAAGGGCATCGCTTGCAGTTAGCCGCAAACGTCATTATCCCACGTGTTCTGCTTGTGGGAAAGTATTCAAAAACTCCCGACTCCTTGAGACACATGGGCGGATTCACAAAAATGTATCGGTGCCGAAGTCGCCATTGATTCCGAAACCTTTCGTTTGCACCATGTGCGAACGGTCGTTCGTTTTGCGCCGAGAACTTCACACACATGAAAACGGTGTTCACTCTGTGAAACGTTACAAGTGCGCCACATGCATGTTATCATTCAGGACGTTCTACGGACTAAAGAATCACAAAGCAAAGATTCATCCTGGCTTGAAGGTACGATACACTGATATACGCACAGACACGAACAACTGCGCGAGTGTGCTGCGTGCGGAGAAATACATACAGTCCCGTTGCTATCAGATATCATGTTCTCAGCCACCGGTTTGTGTCAAAGTCAATCATTCAGTACGCGTGACTTCAAGATTCGTGAAATCACCAGACACGTGTGTATCGGTGTCGGAACACCTGTAGAAATGTATTGAAAATGCATGATCTGTATATAAGTAGGCACGTCTCATGCAGCCCTACCTCCCTGAAGCAGTAGTCTAGTACGTGCAGTTGGTTTGTACTCTTTTTGGACTCTTGCGTTCTGACCGCACGGGTCAGCCACGCAGGCAGTAAAAAAGGTTTTACAACTCGTTGGATTTGAGTGTGTCTACGACATAGCAGAAGCATATATCACTGGGATTTTGAACATGCGGAGTCAAATCTTCCCATTAATTTGTGGAATATTGACGTAATAATTAACCTTACTAGGATGGATGACAGGAGGGAAGGGATCAGGATGCAGTTTAGATTATGGGAATATTAGTAAAAAGCCGGCCAATGTGAGTAGGTTAGGGCTGGGAGTGGGTGCAGGCTGACTATCAAAGAGTTGAGACGGATAAACAGGAATGCCGTTCGAAATGGGGAAGGCCGCGGCTGAAATGGGAGGACTCTGTGAAGTGGGATTTGAGCAAATGGGAGAAGGCGAAAGGTGAAAGGGCTGCAATGAGCAATGGGGAGCAATGTAGCAAATGCGGCAAATGCAGTGCAGTATTACTGGAGAAATCACCCATGTAGAAGTGAACCCCTGTGAAGTATAGAAACTACAAATTACAACAAACAATTGCTAATTAATAATACTATATTTTATTTGGTATGGAGCCGTATCTATAACTGCTCGTGGCGCTTCACAACATATTAGGCCTACTATTAATATATATATATATATATATATATATATATATATA
>JAODUO010000284.1:397500-417622 GCA_025642075.2 Ridgeia piscesae
GCAAAGCTACATGTTTAGATGAACTCCCTGCAAGATTTATCAAAGATGGTTCTTCTGTCATTGCAAACCTCTTACTCACATTGTAAACTTATCTATAACTACTGGAACTATCCCTGATGATCTGAAGGTGGCTAGGGTTGTTCCATTGTACAACAAGAAGAGTAAGACTAATGTTGAGAAGTACAGACGAATTTCGGTGCTAAGTATAATATCTAAGATATTTGAAAGAGTAGTGTTTAATCAACTGAACAATTTCTTAACGGAACATAAACTACTATATATATTTCAGTCTGGTTTTCGGTCGTCGTAATCCACTGAAACATGTTTGATCCACCTAACCGCTTACATTAAACAAGAGTGTGATAATGGCAATTACACAGGTATGGTATTATTGGATTTGCAAAAAGCTTTTGAAAGTGTGGATCATGCCATTCTTTTGAAGAAACTTAATGGTGTAGGTGTTAATGAACTCTCTATATGTTGGTTTAGATCGTGTTTGACGGGTAGAGTACAGGTTACCGATGTCGATGGAACAATGTCTGTGGCTAAAGGTATCACTTGCGGCGTGCCACAAAGTTCTATACTTGGGCCTCTGTTATTTCTTTTATATACAAATGACATGTCTGCTGCAGTTAAATGCAAGCTATTGTTGTTCGCGGACGATTCAGTCTTGCTTGCCTCAGGAAAGGATATAATAGAAATCGAGGCAATTTAAGTTCTGAACTAAAATCCTTGAATGACTGGTTAATCGACAACAAGTTATCGCTCCATCTGGGTAAAACACAATCCATTGTGTTTGGAACAAGGAAAAAATTGTGCAAATGTAACACTCTTAATATTGTATGTAATGGAATTGTCATTGAATCAATGTCAACCGTCACCTATTTAGGCGTAACTTTAGATCAGTCTATTTCTGGTGATGTCTTTTTTTAAAACGTCAAACAAACTTAAGTTTTTTATAGGAACGCCAGAAAGTTTAATATGAATATCAAAAAATTACTTGTTTCATCTTTGATTCAATGTCATTTCGATTACACATGTTCGGCTTGGTATAGCGGATTGTCAAAAAAATGAAGTGCAGAATGCAGCGTAGTCAGAACAAGATTGTCCGATTTTTGTTGAATGCTCCACCGAGATTCCATGTCGGTGTTAATGAATTTAAGACTGTTGGCTTACTACCTGTTGAATGTCGAGTAGAACAGTTAAAAGTGGGTCACATGTTCAATATTATAAATCTAAAGGCACCAGAATATTTAAGAACAAATGTCGAAATGGTACACCCTACAAGAGCCAGCAACTTGGCATGTGTCATCCCAAGAGTGAAAGGTTCTGGGCAAACTTCCTTTTTTATTCTAGCATATGCCACTGGAACAAACTGCCTACTGAAATAAAGCAATGCCAAGTTAAAAACAGTTTTAGAAAAAAGGTAACAACCCTACTATACAGCAGATTGATGGCTGACGAATTATCATCTTAAAGTGGCATTTTAAATACTTTTTTGTTAATTTAATCTTAATACGTACTATCATGTTATTATATTTTAATAGAGCACCTTTTATTTAGCACATCGTTCTATTGATGACATTTGTTTTCCTGTCTTTGAAAATATTTACATTTTTAATTATTGTATTACTGTGTTTCTTTATTTATTTATGTACTGTTATTTTTTTTTATGGAGGACCACATTTGAAACAAGTGTACTATTGTGTGTTTTAATGTGTCTATATCCTCGGTAAACATTATATATATATATATATATATATATATATATATATATATATGCGTATTTCGTTATTTGCGATGTATTATATACAAATTCTTTTATGTGCATGTGTTATAATGTTTAACCAAATAAACTCACTCACTCACTGTACTCATTCAGTGTAACTTTGTACGATAGGTGAGCTTTGATCGTAATCACACCAGACCGTTTCCCAACTCAGCTATGGGGGAGTTTCCGCCGGAACATCTACTCCGAAAATGTATGCCAATTTGAGAATGACCTATTTTTAATTAGGAAATCGAGGGGCCGGTTATTTTTATATCAAAGTTGAAGGGCGTATAAAGGTGGCATATCTTCAGATTAATTCCGCGATTCATTCTGGATATTTCTGTGGAACTCGACAGCTTACAACGAGCTCACATCTTCAGATTAATGCCGCGATTAATTCTGGATATTTACTTGGCACTCGACAGCTCACAACGAGCTCACAGGCCACCAGATGTGATGAATGATCGGCCGATGCGACCGTCTGTGTAGATCGTTATCTGTCGTTTGGGCAGATTGTGCGGTTTGTGACTCCAGGCTTGTGTTATGTTATGTTATGTTATTTAAATTAGTCCCTAATGAGCCTTCGTTACAGGTTATTTTGATCAATAGCGTTTAAAAAGCCTTCAATGAAAACATGCCACAAAAAAGGTGCGTTTAAGACAGCATTTGTCATAAATAAATAGGAGTACCGCGACGTTTATTTATGACACTGTGAAGCGCCGTGAGGCTTGCAGCAACATAACATACGCAATCTCCTACGCCGGCTGCGTTACAATATAAAAGCACACTAAAATGGATGTACAACGTGCAGGTGTGACAGGAAGTGCGTGCCTTATCTCTTCATATCAGCCGACGAACGATGTCCTATCATGAAATAAATATTAGCTGGGTCGACCTCCGTCGCCATGAGTATATGTCAACATTTCTTGTGGGCGTCTGATACACGTTTGTAAACATTACACATTTAGCATCGGTGTCACAAGTGCTGCCTACAGGTGGGGAATCACTCTTTTTATTGTCGGTCCCGTTTTTGTGTGAAAATATTCTGTATTTTTGTACAATTCATTTCCAACAACGGCTCAGTGTAAAATGCAACAGAGATGACTGCAAAGCCGACTTACAATCAGTGGCGTAGCAAGAGGGGGGCCAAGACGGCGATTGCTATAACCTGTTTCTAGTAAGGATAACATTCTCGGTGTCGACCATAACAACTTTGTTAAACATGGCAGGCTAAAACTCGGGTGGTCGGTCGTTCACGACATAAATCTTGGCAATGATTCCCTTCGACATACTCAATCCTTCCCGAAAACTTCTGTGTGTTTTTCCACCATTCCTGATACGGATCCTTGCATACAGCATACTTTCTGCCAGTTGAACTTGATATGGTCAAGCCACTGCAGACCGAACAAAGCTGCTTTGTCTGCGCCTTTGACAATGATCAACGGCAAGTTCACCCCTTGATCTTCATACTGTACATTTACCATGATTTTCCCGCCAGATCCACTGTCTGGTTCTCATATGTTTTCAGGACTATACCCACCGATAGTAGGGGCAAATGCATGGCTCAGACGTTTCCTGTACAAACTCTCTGGCAGCAGCGACACATCTGCTGCAGTGTCCAGCTGCATATCAAACGTGGTGCCCTCTATGCACACAGGCACTCTAATGTCACGGCTCATCAGTGCATCCCCTGTGTGCGTGCTGTACGCCATGAAGTGGTCGTCTTGTTCTCGGGTGATTCCTCAGTCACAGGCCGCACCCTTGATTTGCCTTTGCAGACCTTTGATTTCGCAATAAGTCCTGTCTCGCCACATCGGAAACATCTTTCGAATTTGAACTTGCATGTCCGTGGCGCATGCTTGCCGCCACAACGCCAACATTGTTGTCCTGATGTCTGCCGACTCTGTTTTACGAATCTGTTGACCTGTCTATGATATCGCCCATCACTCTGTTTTGGGGCGAATCTCACTCGATTAACGTTCTCACTGGTACAGTGGCGTCGCCTGGCGAATGAAACTGCCGTGCGTTTTCCTTTACCATCGTTATATTTATAGCAATTTCCACCGCCCGCTCGAAATTTTGATTCGTCATATTGCTGAGTTTCTCCTGAACTGCTGCGTGACTGCGATTTAGTCCTGTCACCAACCTGCCACGCAACCAACGGATAAGGTCTGGGAAATTTGCAATTGTCAATTTCTTAATTGCCAAACTGTAGTCGGTGACGCTTTCGTTATCCTTCTGTACCCGTGTCCAGAATTTAAATGATTCAGCCACCTCATTTGGAACTGGATCAAAATGGTCCTTCAACTTCTTCAACAGTTGGTCTAACGTTTTGCTAGCCGCCTTGTCAGGGGGCTACATAAATAGGACAGTACCTGATAAATATCCCTTCCCACTTCACTTAGGAATATCGCTTTGCGACTGTCCGCGTGGTCATCCGCAATGTTATCTGCCGTCAAATACAACAGCAAACGTTCCTCATAACACGTCACCGTCTTTGTTTTGGGGTCAAACTTTCCAACGTCCCGATTAGACCCGCCAGATTCTATCTCCCACCACCCCTTCGACTTTCTTCCAGGCGTTTGCCCCTGCTGTAATCACCATTGTAACCAAAGCAATTAATTTATCTAATCGATTTCGCGCTGGATAATTGGAACTTCCTATCGTGAATTTATTAATTTTAATAGGCAGCAACATTACATGTCGTGAAGTTACTGGATGAAAGCCAGTGCCTTATCGTGTTAAGGTACCAATGTTTAATTATTTCATCATAGGACGTGACTATTCGTTGGCATTTATCACGTTTCGTTTCTGTAGGTTTGGGAGATGTAGCATAAGGAATATGGTACCCAGGCTTAATTGGATACTATGTAGGGGCTACTGGTTCGTGTCTCTTTAGTACTGTGTTGTTTTTCTCTTAGTTTCTTACTTTGACTTAATTTCAGAGTTTGCTTGTATGTCGGATGGCCCCCTCAAATGCAAAATCCTGACTAAACCACTGTTTCTGGTGCACTGTGAAGCGCCTGCGCTGTTCTAAGTCGGCGACCTGCGACCACGCATACAAACAGTGACACTACAGCATGTGACTGCACTTGTCTTAGCTGTATCGCAATATCAAGCCGAAAATGTGTCACTATGAATGCCTGTCTTTATTTAATTATAGTATGTTGTTGTTTTTGTTGTTGCAGTTGTTGTTGTAGTTGTTGCAGTTGTTGTTGTTCCAATTGTTGCTGTTGTTGTTGTTGTTGTATGGCCTCAGAATTCGGGTAAGGTTGTTGTAATGTGGTTCGCTTTATCGCCGGAAACGTGACAAATGGTTCACGGATACCAACCTTGCCTTAGTTCAGAGGACGGCAAACTTTCTTAATTTGAATGGAGGAGAGCCAGGTTTGTGAATGCGTAATAATTGATTGGTAGCCTAATCTGCATGAAGAAATTGTGCGGCATATGACACGTTATCTCAGCAAGCGGTAGTAGTAATCGAGTTGCCACCCTATTATGTACTGTAGGGAACCTGGACATGGTTGGTCGTGTAAGGTGTTTTTGCTGAATCATATAGATCATCTGTCCCTGAACTCAAATCCATGGGATGGCAATGCGCCATTCTTGGGCAACCCGTGGGAACCATGAAAATCCATGATGGCTGCCGTGATCCTGCTAAATTACAAAATGTGTTCATCTTTACACAACATCATGCTAGGAACATAATTTTTGTATGTACACGCATGCTTTGGCGTATGGAGAATTCAATGGAACCGTTTGTAATAATGTCCGACTATGTTCACGTGACCAAAATCCAAAATGGCCGCCATTTTCTCCAACAATAGCCAAAATCTGATTTTATTTTGTCCATTCCTATGTGTTACCATATCAGGACTTAAAAGGAACTATTTCAACTGATGCCCGCCCAAAAAACCGATTAGTATTTAAAATGGCCGTCATTTTAACCAAATGTATGCATGAGCTACGATGTTGTGCCTATTCCTACGTTTTAGCATACGGGCAAGAACATGGTATATAGTTGTACTGCCTTAATTATACGTGAAATAAATACAAGTACTGTTTCAAAATTACGTGGAATTAAAAGTAAGCATTCACATCCAATTAATTTGTTCTTATAAAATAAAAATTGACACTGTTTTACAATATCATGGTTACCGGGATGTAACGCGAACTCATTTACGGCAACGAGAACCCACTTACGACAACACGGACGCAGGAACCTGTACAGGCACGTTTTTCATTATTATTCTATCCGATATTTCAAAAATGTTACTTACATCGTCGGCCAAATGGTCTTATTACGTACGCAATCAGAAAGATTAAAACATTGTTCACTGTGCTCGTATTAACTGACATAAATCCTGCTATTCTATATACATCGAGGAAGGCAGTTGCACAATCTAAGCGCAGCTGTGGCCATGGAAATGATGCATCTCACAGTGAACCTCCCGTGCATAGACGTAGGTCTCAACAGCTTCAAATACACTTGAAAACACATAGCTTTTTTGCGCCACAGATCCCAAACATCCTGACAGACATAAACATTTCAGCCTGTGTGAGACGGTAGAGAGGCCTGGTATGAAGACATTCAAATACAAAGACAGTATACTGGACGTCTGTGAACGTAGAAATGACGAATGGGGTTATCAGGTTGATGTAAGAATCCGCGGGGTAGCAGATCTTGTTAAGGCTGAAGCCCGATATCATAAGTTATGCCACGATAGGTTCTGTAAACTTCCTCGTGCCAGTTGTACACGTAGGTGTGTCAAGCCTAGCCATGTAGATGCTTTTCTCGCCTCATGTATTGATTATATGTATGCGAAGCGTACTGTCACTCACACCACTGGTGAATTGTATGATAACTATTGCAGTGCCGGTGGTCAACTCACAAAGAAACAAATGCTCGCTAATCTCTGTGATTACTTTGGTGAGGAGATCGCTGTTTTACACATTGATGGTTGTGCATCTATTGTTGGTTTCACAGATGGTGTAGGCAAGACAGTGAATGTGATGAAGTATGACGGTGTAGATGATGATGAGAGTGTAGAAACTGTAGTACGTAGGGTGAAAGCTGAAGCTCTGGCACTTCATCGTAGAAATGATTACGAATTAAGCCAGTTCACATTTCAGAAGACTGTTGCCAACACATGTCCTACTTTGTTAGCATTAGTTTCTCAATTGGTATCCAATGGAATTTTGTTTTATAAATCAGCAGTAACCACATCACAGTGCATTCAACTGCACATTTCCAACTCCACAAATCAAACCAATCTTGGTCTTGCTGTGAAGTTGCATCATAAATTTGGTAGTTTAGAATTGGCTAAGTTGCGTCACAACATATGATGAGGTCATGCGATTTCGCAAATCAGCCGCCAAGTATAGTGGAAATAGGAGCAAAGTTCATGAGGCGATCGACTTGATGCGGAGAGTAGGCCCGATATTCGGCTGGTTTGACAATTTTGACCACGTTGTGTGCACACCCAATGGTCGCCGTAAGACACACGCCATGGCAATAGAGTTTCGACAGCACCCTTTGGGTATTCTAGAAAGTGGCAGTGCAAAGGCTGGCCTGCTGAACCTCACCATTCCACGCCTTGGTAAGCGTCGGGAAAGCTTGCAGCAGTCATGCATGTAGCTGTCATTCGGCAGGATTGTCTTGCACGCCATACTGTTATTGTGTTGGAGAAGCCATGTGCTTCAATCCTTTCACCAAACATGATGAGAATGAAGCTAGACATGATAATGAGGATGGAGATGACAGTACGGGGGAAGAGGGGAGATAGAGAGAACTGGGAATAAGTTTTCTATGAGAACGTAATGGGAATGATTACACGACCAACCATTTCCAGGTTCACAAAATGGCAACTCGACTATAGGGATCCTGATGTTACGTATGGTTTTCGGCCTGACGATGTTAAATTGTCGTAGATACTTTCTTAACGTTCTTATGATGACAACGATTGTATGAGAACTAAGGGTGTCATATTTATGCTTGTTTTTTCCTGTCCAGAGGGCACACAAGTCGATACGCCATGACGAACGCTGGGACATTTGTCATCATTTCTGTCGTGGGTCTGATCTCGCTGATCAGTTGGATATGTTTGAGTGATATCTGGAAAAACAGATCTCCTTGTATTGGTGTATCCAAGAAAGTTGGAGATCTGGCGTTTGGCTCTGGAAGAGCCAACAAAGTTGGAGAGTTTAGATATGGCACCGGACGTGAAGCGGCCAGCAAGTGTGAGCCAGACAAATACAGAGGCGTCAGCGAGAGTTTCTGGGAGCGGAACTCGAAACGTGAGGCGTTGATGCGTTGTGGAGAGCAGGACTTCCTTAATCTGATCCGTGTACAGGGCGGGGCAGAACCGAAGCTTCTGTCTGCGAGGACAGAGCCGGTGAAAGAGGGATTGTACGGGGACAGACGGGAATACGTCGTGCCGAATATCGTCCACTTCATATGGTTTCATCATCCACTTGAGTTCAAGTTTAGAACCTACCTCACTTACCTGAGCGTGTACAAGTTCATCAAACCCCATTACATCCTGCTGCATGGGGACGTGACGCCGACGGGATACTGGTGGAATCGAACCGTGGCCGATGTCCCGAACATCTATCATGTGCACGTGGACGACAAGAAGTCTATGTTTGGACAGAACTTTGCCTACCCTTCTCAACATTCCGACGTGCTGCGCCTGTATGTCATCTTAGGTAAGTGACGCCGTCGTGTGACATTTACCTCTGTAGCTGCGCCGATAATCTGCAAGCAACTCCTTATTACAATTAAACCTTTCGTAAAATATCAAAACATGCTTGTTTGCTGGCTTGCTTACTCACTTATTCAGAAAATGTTATAGTTGAAGACACTGTATTTGTGTGAGTTGCCGTTTCGGCGGTTCGACGAATTGTACACTAGCTAAATTACTTCTTATATCTTAGTGTCCTTTTTACTGCATAAACGCTTCCCCATATGTGCAATGGTGTGCTGCGTGTGCTGTAATGAAACCGTGCCTCGTTCATCATCAATAACTTGGCTTGGCGCAAGTTTTAATTGTCCTCTATGAAGTTGTAGTTGTACAACAGCGATCTACTTGGCTTGTATAAATTTTTGCATCTATGTGTCTACCCAGATGGCTCAAATATCGCTGTCGCAGCAGCGTGTTACAAAAACCTAAGCTTAGCGTGCGCGTTTACATTAAGCGCGCCCCAAAATCCATAAAGACATCCACCAACAGCAACAAAGCAAGAAAACGCAAACGATGTTTACTTGTGTTCTTTTCCTGTCCAGATTATGGCGGCATCTATCTGGATCACGATGCGATCGTCGTCAAGTCGTTCAACCCGCTGCGCAAGTTCGACTTAACCATCGGCCGGGAGTCGGACTACTCACTTAACGGCGGCGTCATGCTTGGCAGGCAGGGTGCGCCGTTCTTACAACTCTGGCTCGAGACGTATCGCTCCCCGAATCTAAATCTGAAGAAGTGGGGCTACGACTCCGTTCGCATGGCCCATCACATTTGGGAGTACTTCCCGCATTTGGTGCACGTGGAGGAGACGTCTTTAGCCCACCCGAACTACCTCGATCCGCAGAACTACTATCGTGACCCGTATGACTGGAGTGGGAATTACGCTGTGCATCTGATGCGCGAACAAATTGCAAAGATTCCAAATGATCCCAAGTCGCTGAAAGGGTACGACTGCCTGCTTGGCCAAGTAATGCGCCTGGTGTATTTCGGCGACCAGAAATTACTCTCGAACGTCACATGGAAGGGCATGAAATAGAACTGGTGGGCGTGAAAACAGGCGTTCGAACGTGGTGAATAGTGGAGGCTTGAGGCATAATATTTCGTCGCATTCATTCATTCGTGTCCTTCCACCAGCCTATATAAATTTCTCCCAGTATTTGGCACATTTGACGGCGATATCATTGGCCCTCGTAAGGTCGAATGCAGAGCATGCATTCTCCATTAACACGCAGGCCAGGATTGGCTGCATGGTCTGTCTAGCGCCACAGTCACAATTATCCGGGTCCCACTGGTGTACGGAGTCGGTTTAACGCCTTCCATGTAATCCACGCGTTCTCCGCACCAGCAGGGAGGTGTTCCTCGGCACGAATGTTCATGAGCTCGCTGGCGTCCAGAGAGTCAATTCGTTCTTGCCACATATTCGTGTCTGTTGCTGATTTCGTGGCAAGTGTTACAACAAAGCCATCGTCATAGCAAGACTGCCAACGCTGACAGACCGGAGGGAGACGCTATGCAGAAATCTGTTCGCGAGTGTGCAACAGTCCAATCACAAACTCCACCAGTGTACAGTGTTCTTCGATTAGATAACTACAACCAATACACGCGTGTTACGTGTATACGATAACGTACGTTTGCTTGCGGGTGCATGCGTGGGTTCGTGTGTGCGTTCGTGCGTGTTTGTAAATTCGTCCATTGACCACTTGGGTGAACAACACGCACGAAAGCCATTAACACCAAATAATAATATGAATATTATTTTTAAATAAATCGCCAACTTGTAGTTCAGAAGTCAGTGAGCCAATGCAATCAATACACATAGAACATTCTGTTGAAAGAAGACACTATAATATATTATATGTGATCGATATACAGACAGGTATGTGTCGTGATGTGAATATTGTGCATCGAAAACCCGCATATATATATATATATATATATATATATATATATATATATATATATATATATATTATATATATTTTTTATATTATATGTATATATATATATATTTTTCGAACATATATTATATTCGATAATATATATATATATATATATATATATATATATATATATATATATACACACACACACACACACACGACGAAACGCACATGTTCGGCATCCATGTTTGTCACAGCTTGGCGTAAGTGTTACTAAGGCAACCGGTGGCGTGGTGGATTGATCAACTAGGGAGCGATTCATAGGAAATGTGTGCAATACTACATTTGTCTAGAGAGTTATAAAATGTCATTGAAATACCCAAGTAATATAATCTGAAGCACACATTCACAGTTACGTAAGAATGAAAGAAACAGGCAAACACAATGTTTTAGTCAATACTAATTCGTACGAGTCCTTACTTCAAACGTTAGGTATTATATCGCAACGCAAACCCCGTTTCGTGTAACTGGTTAGGCGATTTGACCAAGCACCAAACCTGCGTTTTGTACACAGAGAATCACGTTGGATTGGAAATACTAACGGACACAGAACCAGTCATTAGGGTCGAGTGCGTAAACGTTGGAACCAATCAAAATGGCTTTTATAAACAAAACCCAAAGGGGTTCGGGTTTTGGGGGGGGCTTTTTAAAAATTTTTAACCCCTTTGCCAAATTTCCGGAAAAAAAAAAGGTTTTTTTTTTTGGAAGGGGGGCCAATGGGGGCTCAGGCATTTTTTCGGCCTTCGGGGAATCGCCTTTAAAGGTTTTTTTGGGGAAAGGGGGCAATCGATGCAAAATGGGAAAATTTAAAAACGCGTTTATTTTATTTCAAATTTAGTGTAGTTTTGCATGAAAATTACACTATTTGAGTATAAAATATTTTTGAACACAGCCATCGAAATACTATGAGCTACGCCATTGTCGAGGAAGAATGACGTCAGTACGCTTAGGCTTCTCCACAGATTAGTTATTCATAAATCCGTCTGGAGGCGCTGTGCGCAGAGAAAAATAAAAATGGCGTATTTGTTATGGATTATCTAAATCGGATCATTTAACGGATGCAGAAGTATCTGGATATAGATTCCAGCCGCAAAGACAAAGGCACGTATTGGAAGATATACTAGAGGCGAGTGACCACGAAAAGAAAGACACACGGGAGGCTGAACGTACAAAAAAACAAAACTAGCAGAGACGGTGTCAACTGGTGGCGGTGCCGAACCAATTTGTTGATGCGGTGACAAGTTTGTCTGCTGTCATGAAATGGCTGCAACTCGGCAACGCGCGGAGCATATTGATGAAGGTAAATATTAAGTTGTCTATTCTTGTTATTGCTTAAATATTATTATCCTGAGGTCCGGACTGCGTAATGATCGTATTATTATGACAAGCGAAATATGATCGCTTTAGGCTTAGCTTGGGCCAGCCGGGTCACCTCAGTGACCTCAGGCTCAGACTTGCCGCATTCAACTATTAGACTAAGTATGTGTCACTTATTACGTTTTATGGTAATAACACATTTGTTAATACTTGGTGGGGTTTATCATTTAACATAAATTCATGTATTGAATAGTTCCAATGAAATTAAATGAATCAGGTCCCACAATTGTGCAGGTGTGTCTATTGTGGAAAAAAATCCATACAAATGAATAGTCAATACCTTGCTGTTTTTTGCATCCCCCAGGTGTGGACACCCATCACATTTGTAATAACAGCAGCTATATTGATTCATATATAATGATCTAAATGCACCGCCTACACAGCAATGGCAGGCAGTTACGATTATTTTATTTGAACATAAACTGCAGGGTTATCTTCTCATCATTTTGCATGTGTCTTATGGAGTCATATATAAACATAGATAATTAGTTTGTTTCAAAGAACCCAGAGATATTAGTGACGAGATGAATACAGGAAATGTGTCAGAATTCATGCTTTGTGAAATTATGTTCATTCAGAATAATAATCCATGTTTGCAATGATTCACATAAAACATTTCTTAATGTTCGATTTTTTATTACAGGTGGACTGCTGTGTATTACGAAAAGTCGGATTTGAAATTCTCTGCTTCGAGCAACTGGTGCTTCGGAATGTATTGGTTGCACTGATAGATAACTGGCAACTAGATCAATAAACAAACAAGTAAGTATACTGTGCATACATTTTATATAATTATGTTGCAATAAACGTTAATGCATCAAATAAGAAGCAACAATACAACATCAAACAAAGTAGCACTATAAATAAAAAATAATAGTTATCATTACTTATAGATACAACACATGGAACCATTATAATTTTTATGTAGTGAAAATGGCAGGTATATTTGTGAACATAGTGCACAGTTCTTACTACTGCCCAAAGTATAGAATGGATCATAGAGTAAATTATAGTGCCTAGTCTTTTCACAATAATAATCTAATTGACATTTTCTCTGGTTATCCATTATGAGATGACAATCCAAATATGTGAATGCAGGGACTGGAGTTGTCATTAGAGGTTTTAGAAAAGATGTTTATGTTTGACAGCTTTCAGAATGGTTCAATCAAATTAATAAACATTTCTTGAGCTTACTAGCAATACCCTAATTAATTGTATTCAAATTATAGAAATAGATCCTCGATGGTTTCTAATGCCACACAGCGATTTAAAAGTGCATGTTGTCAACATTAGATGCAATATGCTATAATACTGCCACACATTTATTTATTTTTCTTAAAAAGCACCACATTTTTGAAATGGGGTGTATCTTTAATGATATGTTTTAAATTAAAAGGATCATTGATTAATTTTCATCTTATTTACAATGTCATATGTATATTTATCTGAACACGTTTATTTCAGGTTGCTCAGGTGGGCTGTCTATAGGCAGTTTACTGGTGGGTTCACAGCAAGTTGGGCCGGAGTGTTCATCGAGTACTGCCAGCATGCACCAGCCACCTAATCAAGACAAAGTTCCCTGTCCTCGCTTGGAGAGCAGCACGAGGGATATCACTTTGCTCTCGAAGACTTGACTAATGTACAAAACGATTGAGCCATGCAGCCCGCAGATCTTCCTTACTCGGTTTTGGCACATTTGCCCCGCAATTATCACTTGTTGTTCTAATCTTAATGTTTCACTTTGTATCATGTATATACAGTGACTGTATTTTTTATGTATTTTTAAATTATATTTTAATACATTCAGTGATAATGACGTGTTATTTATTTTATCAAAAACAGAGAAGTTATTAATTACACAAGTAGCTGTATTCATAAGTGTACACAGTAACTGTTTACAGCTATGTTTTGTCCCCCCATGACACAGTTACTAGGAGTTCATTCAAATGCCATACATGTATTATCTTAGAAATATGAAGCAATACTGCAATTACTACCGGTATGTGCTACTTTATACAGCTTGGTGCAATGTGAAGAGAACTGTACAAGCAAGGATTCAAATGCAACTTATCGCAAAAGTCCCCTTGTCGCAAAAGTCCCCTTGTAGTTACGACTGCTGTCATACCTTCATAGAAGTGCTGTCTCTTGGGGCAGGTAACTCTGATACACCTCCACCTGTCCAGTATGACAGAATTTAGTGAGCTAGGGAATGGCTCCCAGAAAGTGCCGTGCTGTGATGACTGACTTCAGGCAGGGCATTGAATGCTCCAGACACATTGTCGTATCTTCTTCCTCAACAATTGCAGCGTGTGCACATGCGTGTGGATGCCACAATATGATACAGGACTGACAATCACTGTTTTCTGTAACCAACAACAAAGGAACGTGAAATAATTCATTGCATCATCACCTAATTGGCATTTCCTCTGGTTATTCATATGAGATTACCAGAAAGTGAGAAACACAGCCATATTGTGAGAATGCAGCAGACAGTATCAATCAAGTGTATGAATTTTCACTATATAATTATCTAGAATAAAACTTATCTTTTTTCAATTATCACTTACAGTTGACAATAGATCTTTAACCAGTGGATACCGACGTCACATCTAAAAAGCTAATAAAACATCAAAATAAACACAACTTGTTGCAGATAAAATTAGTAGTTTAAATGAAGATTTAGTTTAAAACATGCATGCAGCAACTGTCCATGGATTTCAAACAATCATTGAATTCCACCAGCCATTAAACAGTCATAAATACTGCTACTCGAAGGTGAAACTAATTTTGAAAGTGGGGTGTCAAAGTGCATGCAGAAACTTGATAAAATTATGATAAATATAGTCAGATGTGTATCTGATAATAGGAAACTAACAGAAAAATGCAACTAACAAAACTTTGTAAAAACTTAATGTTTAAATAAATACTGACTGAATTTCTAGTTTTCAGCATCATAACATTTTCATTGTTTCTTAGCACATATCTGAACACACTGATCATAAGCTTTACTAGCTGTATTAATCAATGTCACCTTACTCTGACATAGCCTACATTCACATCGATGGAAATAAATGTGTATGTCACTATGAGCGGTTACTGAATTTACGAAGAAGTGCCAACGACAATCCAAGGCCACGGTCCCTCCGCCGATGACATATGATATTATCACCCATGAGACGTGCCATGTTCAAGTTCAGTTATTCAAGTTTCTTCTAAAGGCTAAATTATGTATTCTGCATTGTACTAAATTCTGCGATGATATAAATTTTGCTATTGTCCTAGCTTGGTTCAAGTATATCTTAGTCTTTACACATGTGGACGTGATACTATAGAAACAGATTAGCTGTCATCGATAGACATCGGCATCGGCATCGGGCAACGTCAACACATCGATGATCGAGCCATCATCAATCGATAGCCGGTCTACGGAGGTCAACACTACTTTTAACAGCACAAAAACGTTACATGTGCTTGCCGTCTGTAAAAAACCACATTCAAATACAAACGTTTTACCACAGAAAAAATAGTACATCATACCAACCTTCTTGCGATCTGATCATTGATGTCTCGGCCCGCTTGATATATGCGTTGCTTCGACGGTTTAGCTTTTAGCTAAATATTGTCAGCACTGCCCCGGGTTTAAGAAGACGACGGTCGGCGACGTTTTGTTGGATCTTGTTCCATCAACTGGTGATATATGTCTACTTCATAATTACTTGTTGACCACAGATTTAGGTCTAAGCAGCTGCTACATGTCACGCCAACTAAACGAAGACTCGATGTTGCTGTGCCGTAGGCAAGTGTAGTGACGTCGCAGGAAGCTGACCGGCCTAAGCAGAGACCTAGAATGCCGCGCGCTTAAAATTGAGTATATGTGGAAATTGTTAGTTTGTATAAACTCTATTAAGTGTATGATACGAAACCGTTGCCTTTTTGTTTGCCTTTTAAACTTTGCTCTTTTGCGGGCTTTTGCACGGTTTTCACGTTTACGATATACACTATTTCTGGTGATATTGTGTTGGAGTGTGTTTTAATCGTGCTATTGTTGGTGTAACTTAGAAATAACTAGGTTATATGTACTGTTAAACTTAGTCGTTGAATTAGTCTTAATCTTAGATACTACCATTGTCTTGTAGGTAGAAACTACTTGTCAATTGTGTACATTTACTGTATTGTTGCTGATTGTTCTTGTGGGTTATTTTTCTAGTACGACAACATGACGTCTCATTCGATAGCTGTGTTTTCCGACAAGTACCTTCCTTCAACTGTGGATGGCATCGACTTTGAACTGCATTGCAGACGTGGTGCGTGTGTTGATGGCATATGCCGAGGTAAGATATATATTTGTGTAATGAATTCATGCGGGTCTAGCTGGTACTACAGAATGTTGTGTAGCATGTTTGATGACGTAAATTGTTAGTGTTACAAGTGAATGGTGACCTTTTGTTGTTGCCAATGGCTGTGAATAAATGTGGATATCCAGTGGCCACAGTTTGGAGTGGGCATTTTGCGGTTTTCTTAATTAGTGATTGGTGTGGAAGCACGTGCATAAGACTAGGTAGGCTTCTGACAATGATGTTGTATGTTTCAAATCTATAATCTAAAGTAAGTTATTTTACTCCACGTAACAAAATGTGAAAACTTACGCTTTGGAGAAATGTTGATAATTATTTAATTTACAACCCAACTAATTTCAGTGCTAGCTGAGGTTGAGCCGAAAGTTGTCGATGCAGTCCTGTTGCATGTGGCAACAAATAACATGGCAGCCTTATGGAGTGAAATCCGTCGTCTTGAACCTACGATACTTCAACATCGCAGACTGATTCAAGCTGCCAAGGATGCATACCCCAGAGTGCCCATCATAGTGTCTGGTGTACTCCCGCGTTATGATTAGTAAGTTGACTTTTAGAGTATATAGAAATAAGTTAATAACAACAATAACATTATCCAAAATACTAATAGGGACATCTTTAACAGTCAGTACAGATTGAAACTGAGGGTGTTTCGTAAAGAAAATAAATAAGTTGTGTAAGGAATTATATTTTCGGAATGCTGATTTACAATAACAGCTTTCATTTACAAATAATCTATGTAGAAGGCAACAAAATACATTAAACATGTATCCGGTCTATACAATTTGGATAGTACCACATAAAATAGTTTTATAGTGAGTGACGAATAGTTGTGCTTCTTTTCTGCAGTGAAGACCTGCACAACACCAGCGTCTTGTACAATATTAGACTGCATCAGATATCTGCCCAGATTGCTGATGTTACATTCTGGGATTAGGGCGACATCTTCACTCGACCACCATTGTTCAGCGTTGACGGCTTGCACCCATCCCGTGAAGGCAACACCCTGCTCCATGCGACCACAGCTAGCCGAGTCCTGCACCTACTGCCACATGACAGTAGGGTTGCTCGTGTCATGTACGTTTAAGCTGGCTCTGCTTGACACGATGAATGTATTGTTATTTACCTGAGGTGTAATACGTTGTATGCATAATGTGCTGCTAAGACATGTGAATGATGGTGCATATAGTAAAACAAAGTTGAATGTTTACAGAGAGGCGGCGATGCGCACCCGTGCAGACCATCGGCAACGGATGGAGGCTAAGGTGCGAACCAAGGCTTCCAGCCGTTCCACGAAACTGCAACCCTCCAAGTACCAGCAGGAGACAGAACCAGTCCGGGTGTATGGCAACTACACACCACCTGGTAGAGGCCACCCTTCTGGTCCTGCTGTTGACATGTCCGAGTTGGAGGACCACATCATTATGCACGTTGCGGGAGTCTACATCGCCCTCCATCCCGGTCTGCTGCATCCATGCTGGACAGTATGTGTTGTGTTCAATGCAATTTGTGAAACTATTTAGAACATGACAAAAGTGTGAATGGACGCAATAGAAAATATTTTTTTTGAGAGAGGAGGGACACTGAAATGTTTTAATGCAGTCCAGGTTGCTTTGTGTAATCATTGTTTATAAATGTTCATTTCAGCACCACTCTGCCACGAGTGTGCATCAGCCGAGGAATCGACCCGAGAAGTCACAACAGAGACGAGTGCCACGTAGTTCTGGTATCCTCTGTGCCTTCTGCACCGGGCATGTATTTATTTTGACGTCATTATTTGTTAACAGTTGATCATAAGTTGATAATCAGAAAGTTGTATGGATGTGCGATCCAGCATAGAACATGGATGTTACCAGATGTTCATAAGTTTAGTGGTGATTCATGTGTAGTACTGGTGCTGAATGTGTAAATATAGGTAAGTTATTAGTTATATAACACAGTATCCAATCCTAATGACTGCACAAAGTACTTTACAGTTTATTCCCTGACAGATCTGATCAGTCAAACACCATCTTGATCTCTCCGTGCAAATGTTATATTATGATTGATTAGTTATATAATGTATATAAAGTAATGTAATACATATCCTTTAATAAGTAATTTAAAAAACGAAATATGCTTGTTAGTTAGTGTAAGATTATTCAAATTGTGATATTAATTGGTTAATTGAAATATAATGGATTAGCATCCTGTGCTTCTTTTGCACCAGTGTCAGCAGGTCGGATTGGTGATAAATGTTCCCCGCGGGAGTCCGCAGCCAGTCGGGGCGATAAAAAGGCGAGTCAAGCGGACGACGAAACCCGGCTAACGATCTGGGCCGTTTTAATCGCCCGCTGTCCATTACGGAAGGTCTTATATCATAGCAAGTTACACACGCGCCAGATCAAAAACAACGACTATGACGCTACGAGCTCGTCGCCGCGGACTCCGGCGCGGCGCTCGCAGTGGTCGGCAGTCGAGTGCCTCTCGTCCGAGCTGTCGTCTGCCGGGACGTCGTACATCTATCACCGGTGGAGCTCAGCCTCGATCACCCAGGCGTGTTCGCTCCTCACTCCGCGCGGAACTGTGATGCGATGTGGTTGATTGTCCGACGCTGATCCCGGATTGATCAGGATCTGAGGAGTGATGCTGATTGGTTGTCATGCAGTTGTTAAAATAAGAACACATGAAATAGGAATATAATCGATTAAAAACATAACGAAATCTTAATCGTCTATATAGCGCAGTCGATAGAGAGTCGAGTACTACACACTCTGCACACTCAATTAAATTACTTTGTTTACCAGGATGAGGTAGTTGACTGGACATTCATGAATACTCTTTCGTGGGAATAAATGGCAACCCTGTCATAAGTTTTAAGCATATGTATGCACATGTACCTGACATTTAATCTAACGTGGATTAGAATGAGGTGTGTTTTCTATATCGCTCAGAGAGCATTACAAATGAACACATTTCAACGTTACTGTGACAGCTCCTGTTATAATGTGAGAATCATAACGAATGTAATAATTAGCCACACATCATAAAGACTTGGGTAAGTGAAAATAATGAATACCTCCATTTTGTGGACGAGTGTATGCGAGTGTGCGTGTGTGTGGTGCGTGGTGGTGTGTGCGTGCGTGCGTGCTGTGCGTGTGTGCGTGTGTGTGTGTGTGTGTGTGTGTGTGTGTGTGTGTGTTCTACAGCGCGCGCGCGCGAGTGTGAATGTCTGTGTTTGTGCACGTATGCCTATTCGTGGACGAATGAAATGAAAGACAACACAATCCGAAAAGCTTGACTTCTTATTGTTCTACACAACAACTAGCGTGCGAAAGACACGCACGGCCGAACTATTTTAATCATAACTTATGCATTTCCTGGCGCGGCGTTTGGGTATTCATGGCTTACTATAAGGTGTAACTGTACTCCTTTTAATTATGTAGGCTCAAGAACATTGGTAGACAGGAAGCAGTAATTATGCTACAAGCCTCCCTCCAATCCGGCTCTCCAACTGCAAAACAATTACTCCGCGACACTCGACGCACGTCAGCTGTAAGGCGACGTTTGCACATTTATTTGGCGACATTCGATATTCTTAAAGAGCACTGACGCCGCACACAACACATTTTATGCAGACGCCGACGTACATCAATCATTATTGTTCGTGATCTATTTGTCTGTTGAATGTTTTCTAATGGTCGCCTGAAATACTAGTGTATGTTATTTTTAAATCACGTGCGACGTTAACTGGTTAAAATGTATAATACAAATGTAATAGGCACAGTCACAATATTAAATATGTAGCACGCAAGCTTGGTAAACTAAGATCATAGAAACATAGAGTGTGCTAATTACAATAACATTAGCCCCTACGTAAACTGCTGCAGGCTCGTACTAACTGTTACGGTACTGCCATCTGGCGAATGGGTGATCAGTTAATGATGGTACTCTTGAGAC
>JAODUO010000285.1:0-45000 GCA_025642075.2 Ridgeia piscesae
TTTCCACACTGTCCCTCTGGCATGTTCCTCGAAACGTGCTTCACATGGGAAGCTTAGTCTATGACATGTGCTTCTTGTTGATCAGCCTTAGCCATAAACGGTTGAGGTTGATGTGTGTATTAATATATGCGCCCCTATCATCATCAAACACTTCCACAGCAGTTTCAGCTCTCTGAAATCGCTGCTATGAATACCATCGGTGCTGCTAGTGCTGCTTCTTCATCGCTGGTTTATAAGGCAGCAATTGACTTGCCCAATTTGGTTCACTGTTGAACATTGTTTTTAAATTCCAAACAGGGAGGGAACTGAGTCACATCCTGTTATAAAAAAGCAGAGGTCCAAATCGGCAGTTGTTTGTTGTGCTGGTAATGGTGCCAGTTTCAGGCCACATTTTGACTGTGTTCGCCATTTTGGGAACGTATTAAGCAGTCAGGTCTAAGACATATGTGTCTGGTGACGTAATTATTAACATTCCTAGTACATCACGTGCTGTGAAGTATGCATCAACAAACCCATCCCGATGTCAGCTTCTTCGTGTGTACATTTCAACGACTACTGATGGATTTTCACTATAGATCACCATCGGCGAAGCCTTCAACAACCGGGAGTGTACAGGTTGTGTGGGCTTCAAGCCAGTGGGATGCATGTCTGACCACATATTCAGAAAGAAAGATTACTTGTGGATGGAACATTGAGGACAGTCTTCCGTGGAGGTTCAGGGCACAGCGTCCACCAATCACTTGGTACTGCTTGCAAAGAGCTGTTGGTCCTGGGTGCGATCCAGCTCAGCTGTTTTCACAGAGTTATCGTCATCATAACTTTCAAATACTACCACAACAGTGTCTGCTCTCTGAAATAATATTATATGTTGCTTGAAGTACGCCAACGCTAATGCGTTAAATGAACTATATTAGCCCCCCGCCAACATTTGTATGACAGCCATGGCATCCTTAATATACACTGTGGTTGCAGTGGTGCCTTGTGGAAGTTCCCTCGATTTGAACTTCTAATTGATGGCCCAGTTCTGCTTAATTAACTGTTCACATTGTACCATCAGCATGAAAAATGTAGATTGGGCTATAAAAGCTGCACATTTCACCTTATTCAAATACGCCAGGCAAAATGTTCTCCCGCTTTTCCTCCCCAGCACTTATACTGTCGAGGAGCGAATGGTCCAGAACCAGTTTTGCATGCATCCCAGTAAATAGGTTGTTGTCTCTTTGCTGAGTACATATAGGTGAGCTTTGGGCTCGAATTAACTTGCCATAGTATTAAAAGCGTGCATGGTCAGAGCTTGCAAATGCTCTTCATCACTCCTCAGTGTGAATGTCAATACTTCTTTGAGATCACTGTCTTCAGTTATTTTTTGGACGAACCACTTCTTTATCGCATTACTTTCGTATAGTCACTCATGATGAGCCTTATCAATGACAACATGATGAGTGTTGGTGTCTTTCTAGTCAGTCCGATTATTCCACTACACCCCTTTGCATATCTGATGACACTGTTTTCTATGTGCCTATGTCGCTCTAGGTCCCATTGAAATACCTCCAAATCGAACGCCCAATACAATATCCAGTTTCAAAGGGGCTTCGAACTTCGTATGTGAGGTTCAACATGTCAGCGGTGTAGAATGAGTCCATCTGTTATTGACTTGTCTGTCAGTAACAAAGAAATGTGAAAACATGACTTGTTGCGTCTGTTGATGAAGAACCCTGTCACTTTCTTGCTCTTTCCAAACATACAGAAGAAGTATATGTAAGGTATGTAGTAAATGATCTAGGAATATGGATGTTGGTGACTGGACATATATCGACCTCTGGAAGTTCATCCGGAAAAGCCCACTTCAGTTGCTAGGTAAAGACATACTTGCTGATCAATTGTTTGAAAAAAGTGGTGTTGAGCAAGTGATGCTGACACGTCATATTTTCGCATCGTTGAGTACAAGATGGCCATATCGCCTGGTTTGCATCAATCCTTGGCGAGTATGTAAATGTTGTGTAGCTAGTTCTCTCCCGGGAGACGTTGTGGTAGAATCCATATCAAAATGGGATTAACTGATCGGGAGTAATGTTATCACCATTTGGCATGTGTACCGTACCTCGATTGGAATATTACCTTAGCAATCGACAAAAACACTTTACGTGATGGTGACAACGATGACAGTTAATATAAATTAAACGTGAGTAGAATATTTCAAGTACCATTACCAAATCGATTCAACCTACAATATTTTGTTATCAATCAATAGTTGGCAAAAAGAAACGATAAACAACTAGTTCGCTTTGCAAAAACAACTCTGGTAACCATATAATTGTAGCTCTATAAAAGAGTCTTATGTAATAACCCATTTGACGAGGATGCAATTAGCTTATCAATGACATACCATGTGTATTGCGTACTTGACCTTCACTGGACGTGTATTACATTATTTGATTGTTCGGCAGTGTACTTCATTATCATTGTGATACACACGGCTTTCCAATGGTGTATGATATGTCCATGTAGATGACGTAAATATAAGCACCCAATGAAACTGCGAAATGGCGCAATATCTAACGTTCATCAATTTACGGTGACCGTGATTGAACGCCGCTCCACACAATCTACCTCACCTTACAGTTCCACGTCGCACCGCATTTAGACGGGGAGACATTGTTCTTTCATAGTGTATATAACTTGTCCATTGCGGCATTGTAAACTTTCCAATAATCGTGATTTTATGGGTGACCTTGTTTGATCTTGTGATCATTCTTATTGTTTCAGTATACAGCACAATGTTTTACATTATCTTGGAGATAAGATATTGTGTTTTCCACCAATGTATGGCTTGGCCATTTTCTTATAAAATAAAATTGCTAATTGACTATTTTAATATCGATAAGTTTCCAGAAGCGTCCAATTTCTAAAATTAATCGTTTGACGGTGACCTTGTTTGACCTCGGAGTAACGCTTACTGCACCACTAGGCAACTCTACAGGCATAATCGTAATGCGGAGATGCAGAGCTTTCCAACGATATAACATTTGGGTGTGTGTATTGGGGGGGGGCGGCATTTAAATCGGTATATTGGGTGGATGTGCCGCTCGCTTATACCACCTTCACGGTACCATTTCGACCACTACCTTTGCAACCATTCGTTTGTACACTTGGAATTAAATAAGTGTTACAGGTTTTTAATATCGGTCTGCTTTGTAAATATGTATTACGATTGTACATGAATGACACGCCATTTTGAAAGTTGGGAAACAACGTCTGTAATGATGTAACTCCTGGGAATTTTCTGTCCGATTCATGTGCGGATACGTTTTCAATCGCAAGATGGAGAAATAGGGCGTGCAAGTCTCGCGCGCGAAAACGAGGCTGGGACAGTTGGGGGCAGGAGGTCCATATACTCCATGATAACGTATAGGACTTTGTTTTATTCTTATGTCCAGTCCCCAATTAGTCTCGCTTGCCTTAGACTTAGTCCCCAATAAGCACCAGTCGCGCGGAGTCACACCATGTATCGTGACCCACTTGCAAGCCCTATAGGGCCAGTAAGTGGGTCACGATGCATGGCGAGACTCCGCGCGACTGGAGTTGATTGGGGACTAGAAAAAAGAATCATATTCTAACGATGGATGACATTTGTAGCTTCCGACTGATGAATACTAGGAAAATTAGTTCATAAATATATTGTGTTACACCTTTGTTATCTTAAATGTCTGATTTAATATTGTGAAGTGCATATAATAGACACGATTTTAGGCCGTATGTGTCTTTTACCGGATTTGCATTTTACATTGCTGTACGTTGTGGTTTCGATAAGCACCTATATCTGACAAGTTGTCTAAATGCACATAATCATAACACATGTATACGTTTGTCCCAAACAGGATGTACTGCGCGAAAAATGGCACTCTTCATAATAAGTCAAGATCGCCAAACACAATACAAGTATTTGCCGCTAATGCCATGGCAACCACCATAATAATCGATTACAATTCATGATTTTCGTGATCATTGTCGCCGGCAAAGTGTCCCATTGCTTCTAACGATGGATGACAGTTGTAGCTTCTGACTGATGAATACTAGGAAAATCAGTTCATAAATATATTGTGTTATACCTTTGTTATCTTAACTGTCTGATTTAATATTGAGTTCATCACACTATCGTAGACATATAGCGATTTACGAAGTGCAAATAATAGACACGATTTTAGACCGTATGTGTCTTTTTACGGGATTTGCATTTTATATTGCTGTAAGTTGTGGTTTCGATAAGCACCTATATCTGACAAGTTGTCTAAATGCACATAATCATAACACACGTATATGTTTGCCCAAACAGGTTGTACTGCGCGAAAAATGGCACACTCTTCATTATCAGTCAAGATCGCCAAACAAGACCAGTATTTGCCGTATATCACCAAAAAAATATAATATATTATATCATCATTTAAATGGTGCCATGTGATAGATAATAATATGTAGTTAATAACACTTTTTGAATTTTTTTGAAATCTTCAATATTTATGGAGAAATTCAATTTGTAAATCTTAAAATTGCTGCATTTTTGTCTATAGGATTTTGGTCCATTTCTTGTGCACAGGCTGCATGACTGCATAAAATAGGTTGGAAACCAGTAATAACATTGGAATCATAACTTACGCATGTGCAACCAAAAATGGGTCAACCCTTTAGGAATTGCAATGTTTTTGTGACCTTGAGTTTTTGTGACCTTCAAAGTTGACCTCGATTTTATATCTGACCTAGATTTTACCCACAGTATGGCATTAATTTCTATTAATGGTATAATTTTAGGTGAAATTGTTTAGGAAATGAGCCTTGTTAGCATTTAAATATCAAAACTGTCAATATAGCAATTTTATGGACACTTTAAGAGGTTATTAGAACTTGACCTAATTAGTTGACCTATATTTCACATATGACCTACATATTGGAATTTAATGCATAATTAATTCATCAATTCGCCATGAATCTTGATAAATCCTTTGACATGTGATTTATTATGTGACCTTCACGTGACCTTCACAGTTGACCTACATTCCCATGTTTTTCTATATTTGGCCCACTGCATTTGCATTAACTGTTTATTGTTGAGTACATTTCACTGCACAAAACTTCCAGTTGTGCAACAGGTGTAGACTATGCATCAATAGCCAAGCCATCGATTTCTGCTGATGTCACATTTATGCCAGTTATTGAAGAATGGAAACATTGTAGTAGAGTATGTTCAATTCCCAAGATCATACTGCAATGTTCTTCAAGTGTATACAATGCACATACATTCGAGTTGAGCAACGAATATGAAGCGACTGCTATGCCAGACACTTCTATCGAGATCAAAGAGTGTTGTCATTTCTTGAGAAGTTGACCCATGCAAGCATTGCCATCACTGACATTCACACAAGTTTCACTATAGGTAAGGTGCATAAGTCCATGCGATATGCATTGAAGTTCACAATTTCTCTATGATAGTCCATGGGGAATTCTCCAACTTGCTGATGAGTCGACCAGTGTCAGGAGCAATGCCTACAATTCAATACATTACAATCAATACTGCATACAACACTACATAATTTTAAATGACAAATTACAGCACTTACCTGCATGAAAAAAACTCAATTGAACAAGAAATGGGTTTTTAACTAACAAATGTAATATTAAACTTAACTATATATAACTTAACTTTGATATCGTAACTTATCTGTATTCTTCACGACCACACTTCCTGAGTGTCTACATGAAATTCAAATAACGAAAATATTTCACATAAAATACTACACAAAATTGTAAATATTATTAATAACATCAACAAAATAGATAGTCCACATAACTGTAAACTAAATGGTAAAATAAAAACATTTGAATTACAGCTATTGGGTGGTTTATATTATAGTGGAATTATTAACGGTCTGTACTTTCTATCACAAAATAGTAATACTGACACACTAACAATATACATGTATTAAGTTTTGTTTATATAATTTACTACAAATCTACTTTTTAAGATGCGGATTGATCAGATTAATAATGTTTTCCTGTAGTGATTAAAATGGAAGTAGGTCGCAGACGCGGTCACAAGTAATCCTGATGACCTGCGCTGATGCCGTAAATTTAACTGTTTTGAAATTTCGTTTGTTTTCCTTAAAACATTGACCTGCACATATGTAACACATATTTAATAATAACTTTCTAATATTTAACTGATAGTCATAACATCTGGATAGCACATATTACAATATCGATCGCGCGTACGTTGGCCATTGCAAATGCCACGCAATGTTAATGGCGCCTAAACGTATAAATTATGAACAGCGCAGGCCGCAGCTCTGAGCGACATGAAAAACACTCCAGACTCTGACCAGACAGTCTGATACCGCCCGTTGTCTGGGGGGTTTCCTCGCGTCCTGCATTGATATACATAGTTCATATGTATACCAAATGAAAGCTAAGATGCCATAGATGTGTGTTACACTTAACAAATTTTAGGTTACACGCTAATCTATATTAGCATTTTTATAAATAAACGCAACGCAAAGTTCACCAACCTTAATCATCCACATCCGAATGCAATATAACAGATTTTTTTCCGCCGATCATCTTCTGAGGGCATTCATTGGTCGATATCAATGTCAACAGTAAAAAAACAATTAGTATGCATTTCCGAGACCAAGTGATCCAGCCAGTCGCTTGGACGGCAAAAAACCTGCACCATTTCTGGAACGCGTTACGCGGACACTGAGCGATGCTGCCATTTAGCGGATGTTGATATATCATGATTTCCGTTCCATTGCTTCTGCTTGTAATAATCCTTCGGACAATATAACCGAAATATGCTATTTGGAACATTTCTATTATTACAACCAAAATAAAACAAAGGCCTATATGTTAACATGGAGAATATGGACTTCCTGACCCCAAGTGCTCCCAACCTCGTTTTCGAGTGCGAAACTTACATGGCATATTTAGTTTGCCGCAACCGTAGGACAAACGGTATCCGCTTTCTCACACATGGAATCAATCATGTGCATTCCCACTGTAGTTATGTGTTGTCGCATACCGCATGTCGCATCTGTACATGTGAAATGGACTTTGTGCACTAAGACATCATTATCTGGGGAAGCCCTTCCGGCGCAAAATATTTTGCATTTTGTACTCGTCAACATTTTGTTGTGCCGCCATTACCCATGTTAAAAGGCCTGATGTTTTTGGGTGTCTCGCAAGATCTGGCTGTATCACAAACTGGCTACATAACAAGAAAAAGTAGTGAACAAATCTTTACGGCGTATAATCAAAGTGTGTGAACCCGTTATCAAAGAGCGTCGCAACTTGTTGTATTACTGGTTATGCCGTACTATTTGACAGGTCAAAAATCAGTGTCATTTAAATATTATCGACGGGTTGGTTACATGTGGCGCAGATAAAACGCACGGTCTTTGACAGTGGCCACTATTTCACGGTTTATAATTCATCATTTAATTTTGTGTAGGTACTTCACGCAAAGCAGCTATTGTAACTGTCTGCTTTAAGATCATCTACGCTACAGATCTGCTACAGACATAGCACACAAGCTTTATAATTAAAATTTGGTAAATATTTCAAATATATCTATGACTATGCGTGTCCTACTACATATTTACATACTATTATCACCAGGAATCATGGACATTTTAGTAGACGTAATATATGTAAAACTAGACATAACAGACGACGTGCAGGACAATATTCCTGATGATCCTCGTGCTCCAAATCAGAGTCAAAAGCAACTAATGAGATAATTAAGGACGGTGTCTATTATACAACATCAATATAGTTCTCTGTCTATCTGTGTGTTTGAGAACCACTTTCTCCAACAATTATGCATAAATGCGGTGTCACGGGGGGTTATAACTTTATAACGTTTTAGGCATAACTGTAGGTTGGGCTACAGAACAATTACATTACACTTACTGCTCGTTATAAATACCTATCTAATGACATTATGCAATTAATCATCATACCATTTTAATCACGGCTGGATACTAATAGAATGACTTACCATTTTGTTACATTTACTTACACTTGCAAAACTTGTACTTACATTATGGCTATACATTTACAATTCCGTTCTGTTAATATGGCGATAACTGTATGTTTCAGGGTGAAATGTCTCTTGTGAAATGTCGGTTCAATTACGGGATTGTGAGTTGAAAAGATGGCATATGCCATGTGCTAGTATGTACATTTCTTGATCAAACAAAGATATTGTATATTAATGACACCATTTTCCTTATTTGGAATATTTAAATCACAGTAGCCTGGGGTTGGGTTGATATTTTGTTAATGTTCCTCTACATCAGACACACAGAACTCTAAAACAGTAGGTACCAACCGACCTGCACTGGGCCTAATAAATGAATGTTTGTAAAAGACTTAGTGTGTGCGTGTGTGTCATTAGAACATTACTGCATGTATTGTAGACTTATATTTTATATCAATGTTTCAGCATATATAATATCTATAAAAAACACACACTTTCAAACATACCACACTGCAATTTCATTAAACCTTTTACTTTTATTTACGATTATCACATCAGCTGTAATAACAGTATTATTATAACTATAACACACGTGAATGATAAGTGTATTTGCCTGCGGAAACCAGAATGTGACATTGTACCACTTGCTGACATTCAGTTCACTTTGCAATTGCAATACCTACATCTGCAATGATGCTGCCTATATGTTTTATACATAATTCTGTGAACTAAAAAACCATCTATGAGTGGAGCATATATCATGTCTTTTCCACATTAATGATATTTTGTCAGAGCTAAGGTTTGCGGCTACTATGATTATTGTTCTCTATTGAGGCTTGATGTGTGCGTGTGGCTGCAATTCAACTGAGCAGGTGTTTCTGTAAAATACATGTCATAAGCATAGTCCTTTTTCCGCTGACACCAACTTTTATATCGGCTATCTCATATGATTCACTTCTATACTCTACGATGAAAAATTACATTGCTTAATTATATTGACTTGGACTTTGGTTGAAACGCATCTAAACTGCCTATATAATAGAAAACAACGCAATACCACGAAAAGGGGACACTGAATTACACTGTTCATAAACTTACGTATTCAGCAGTAAGTTATCGTGTTATGTGTGTTAGCGTAGCAGCAACACATCTTATAAGTCTCAACATTAGCAACATTCGCCTAATTGTATTGTTCTCAGGTGACAATAACATCAATATATTTCATATTAGTAAATCATCAGCTGCAGTTAGGATGCACGGCTTTTGGCCTTACTTAGCCGAGACTTAAGTTAACCATCGATACGATGATTCGTTTCCGCTTGTCTACTTTCTAATTGTTTGATGCAGACAAACGTTCAAGCATTCTTTTTACCAACAAATGACGTAATACAATTATAGCAATGCTTATCAGCTAAGACATATGGCAATCAAAACGGTACAAAAACAACGACAGTACCTTATCGAAGAAGAAGACGTTAATATCAAACCTAGGGCAGTCGCGTGACTTCACAAGTTGACTTCAACGAAAATCTTGCTGTCAAAGAGTATGGCATAACTAGTAATACAGTAAGTTGCGACGCTCTTTGATGACGGATTCACACACTTTGTCTTTGATTATCATTATGTGCCGTGACGTTTCTTCACTACTTGTTGTTGTTATGTAGCCAGTTTGTGATACTGCCAGATCTTGCGTCGTGCAAAAAACTAGGGTATTTTAAAATGGGATTAATAGTGGCACAAGAACACTTTGACGAGTTCAAAATACCACAATGCATTGCGTAGGGAATTCCCTCGCTATAGTACACAAGGTCCATTAAAATTATAGCTTTACCTGAAGAAAAAGGTCACCTGACAAAACAATAGAAATTATATTAAACCGAAAAAAATATGCGAACAATGCTACGTAGTATAATAAAAAAATTCACTTTTTTATATATTCGTATAACATTATGTTGTTAAGGCAAGTATGTGGCATAGTCATAGAACGACGTTTACACTAAGAACATAGGCTTAACTTACCGAAATAGAATGTGAAAAGCAGTGTCGCTATTGCAATTTCGCCCGGCCACATCGTATCGTTCGTGTTAGCACACCTTCGCCGTTTTGTGGTTGCCCATAATGCACCGGACGCTCAGTTAATCTATCCCACAACGCACCGTAATATCAGTTTCCTGTTTCTAGGATGGGGTCGCCACCGGTTAACAAATAGAGACATATTGAGCACTTCCCGTACTTGCAGTCCGATTGATCGTGAAAAAGCATAGTTGAGATACTTGATTATTAAAGTATAACCGTTTGTTGGCAATAGCTAATTATGCAAATAAATGGCATATAGGTATTTATATTATTTTTGTCAAAGATACTCTAATAAAACATGCTTGAAAAGCATTTTGTACATAATTTGTACACATAGCGTACCCGTACCAAACCTTTTCATATTAGTGTAATTCGACATGAACATTATTATTTCTTACCAGATTATTTGGTAAAAAAAAGATGATTTGGTAATATTATCAATACATAACTATACACTGTACATGGCATTATTGTAACGTAATTATCATTATTATTATTTTACAGTTTTAACAGTCTAAACTATTTATTACTCATAATAATTATACCTATACCGTCATTTATCAGTATCATTGCAATATAATTATTCACTAGACCGGTTACTGTGTGTTTTGATGACTAATACGTCATTTATTTATTGATTTAAAAGTGCTACGCTAATTAATAACCTACTAAATTTATTTAGTTATATACCTATACATCTATTTTTTACATTTATTTGTAAACACTAGTATTTGTCTTATTGCATAATTTTTTATATTATCTTTTTATGTCTTTTAAATTGTAATATGTGGTGAAGCGCTACGAACGATTATGGATATGGCACAAAACCAAATAAATATATTATTATTATATGTTGCCTTAATATTGACAAATGCCAAGTAGATCACAAATAGGAAGTATTACATATGTTTAATTTGGCACATAACAGTATTCAAATGCTTGCAGCGAGAAATATTAATTGATGTCATTTGTATGTCTGTGTATGGAAGAAACAAATATTTGTTGTATAAATTATTACAACATCATACTTAGAAGATATTAATAATAATAATAACATTTATAAAACGCCATTAATCTAGAAGTATCCATTCGGAGGCGCTGTACATGAGTATGTATACATGTGTCGTATAATTATAATATTAAGTTTGGTTAAGGTAAATAAAATACATAAAGTATGTATACAAAATAATAGTAATAAATAATAAAATAAATAAGTTAGCTAAATATAATTATTAAAATAAATGGTATATTAATAATAAAATAATGAATGTGACTTTTTCTGAAATTAGTGTAAAACATAGGTAAAATATAAATAGGTAAAAATACAAATTAAATAAACTGACAGGTGTCTACACTTCATAAACAGCCCGGAATAGGTGGGTTTTCAATGGATTTGTTAAAAGTCACGAGGCAAGAGGTTTTCACCATTTCCGCAGGGAGAGAGATCCACAGTCGTGGACCAGCTACTGAGAAAAATATGTCACCGTATCGGCTGCGAGATGGCGACATGTCTATAGTGCTGCATGCTTCTCAATAAGTTTCTCAAGACCACATTGTAGTGGTATGCAAGTTCAGTTGCTGTCTGTTGGCTGGGTGAGATTGCGGTCGGGAAAGACGAGGCGCTGTCACTACAAAACGCAGGTTTGTCAATAATGACTTTATACTTTCGTTACGTGATTGTTTTCCGCGGAACGACGGGTTTCTCCATGTCTCAAAAGGGATCGGATAGCAGCAATGGAGTGAGGATCAGATCAGTTGTGTGACCGTCAATATATGTTGGAGTGTTCGATGAAAGCAGTAAATTGAACAAGAAAGTTAGCGTTTGTTCTTTTTTTGATGGAGGTGGACGATATATGATAACAAATTTCATGGAGTTCCCAGATGATAAAAAAACATCAACATCCACGAATTCGAAAGATTTCATATCATCACGTCGATTGACAACCACCTTGAAACTCGATCGTTAGGCAAGGCCAACACCTCAACCACGGCGACGTTTCTGAGGCAGATGAACAAACTTATAGGGGGTCTTGTCTTTTATGGTTTTATTGTCTTTTTCACAAATGTACCACCAAGGTTTGGTGATGGCTACAAGATCCATGTTCATCTCAGTCACGTAATCCGTAAAAAAAACATCGGTTTTGTTGCAAACTGAACGAGCGTTGACAATGTCCAATTTAACCGGTACCGCGACACGGCTGCTCGCAGTCTTGTTAATGGCAGGCGACATAGGGGACACAACAACGTCGACTCCATCAGTGGTGACGATGCCACTGATACACACGTAATATTGTCATCATTAATACAGTTGGTGCCAGAGGGGGCAACTGTCAGTCGCATCGAAACAATGACAAATATCGGTCGTTGTTTGCGTGCACCCCCACGACTGCCTCGACGGTTGGGCCGATGGAGTGCCACCCCCGCTTCACAAGCAGCTCTCCAGGCAGCACGGTTAAGTCTAAAGTGACTGTGACCACTGCGCCGTAGCCGATACAGGTAGTACTGGGTCAGGATGGGCGTGTAAATAATGTCCACTCTGTTCGGGTAACACATGACTGACCACCATATTGTCAATGTCACACAGGTGCAATTGAAATATAAGTCGGATAAATTAATAAAAAGGCACAATCTCTTGATAAAATCACTGACTCCAACGTCCTCGTGGTGTATCCATGAAGCGTATATATAAACAAGAGCGGGTAGAAGTGGTAAAATCCGTAGCATTTCTGGACAACGTCAATAGGTGCAGCCACACAGGCGCCGACCAGCATACCATCTACAACGACGTCGATGACACTTTAGGAAAACCAAACACTGTACCATAGTTGTGGGATATTTCAAGAACTAGACGATATCGACACCATGAGCGAAACAATCACAGACATGATCCAACAAAGCGCGTCAACAAGAGTAGCTAAGGCAATCACGAATACCATCGAGGATATCGTCACCAATACGATCCCTGATCAAAAAACGACGAAAATGGTGGAAAACGGCGACTATAAACAACGAATGGAGTACGCAGAAATATGCAAGACCGTCAAGAAAAAGAAATAGTGGACATCAGGAAATACAACAATGAGATCACACGAGAAACCATCATGGCATCAAAGCGTCTAAAGAAAGAGTCAATATGCATTCCAGTTGTCAACAGATGGATTGATATATCATACACCAGGGAGCTATGGTGGATAGGCAAGTATATAAAGGTATGTTTTGAAATGATGCGGAATTGTGCAACATTTACAACTGATCTAACACTTGCCGAGTATGTGCTACTGAGGGAAATGCCCTAGTCACAATGCTATTATCTACTTTAGGAACACTAAAATCAGAATTAGATGATCAAAGCTGAATACCTTTTCACTTTTACAGGAGTAAGCAATGAATGTAAATACGACGGTTGCTTACATGGAAGTGTACGGCGTTTTATATTAAATACCTTAAACGATATTGAACGAGAAGTCAGTGCAAAGATTTTGAGAAATATCCTAGAACAAGTAAATCGTGGCGAAGTAGTCACAATGGGGAGGGAAGGGACGGGTGGACGGATAAAAGGGAGGGAGGAATAGCGTGCACGTTGACATGCAACGAAGGTTGTCTACGCAGTAAATACCTAACGATACACAGAAACGCGCAAGGTCATACGGCGAGACAAGAACACGTTACCCTTTCTATGCGGTAAACACGTATTACTTACTTCGATAGCAATCAACTTCGCATGGATTACATTGTAACGCGTATCCATGTTAACACGTCTAAGTATTTCCGCGTAACCCAATCCAGGAAAAATACATTTTAGTGCCCTTTTTGTATAACTTCAATATTGTCAGACAGATATTGGGGCAAGTTAGTGTACCATACAGGACATGCATATTCTAGAACTGGTCTTACCTCACTAACATACACACTGACCAGATCTTTCTGCACGCTTTAACTGATATAACATGTACAAGCGTTTACCAGCCTTTTTTCACAATATTATCCACGTGTTTATTCCATGTCACATCCTGGGAAATGGCCACACCTAATAGTTTGTCATGGCTAACTTGTGCTATATCCCTCCTATCAATCTTTATATTCGGGATAGTGCTTCTGAAATTGCCATCTTGTGCAAAACTAATGATTATTTATTTTGATTTTTCCGAATTAATTTCCATGTAATTCTGTTCTGTCCATCTAGCAGCAATATCAACCGATTCTTGAATAACAGATACATCATTTATGTCGCATATTTCAAATAGCGTACTGTTATCTACATACTTATATAATGGAACAGTCGTTCTTAAATCATTTATGTAAACAAGGAAACATTTAGGTCCAGACAATGTCCCTTGCGGTACTCCCCCATTGGGATGAACAGAATGGGAATATTCATTTCCTATTTTTACTCGTTGAGCTCTGTCTAATAGAAATGTTGCCATCCATCTTAAAATATGTGCGGCCAACCCATACGAATGTAGCTTATCTAGCAACAAATGATGATTAATAAGATCAAACGCTTTGCTAAAGTCTAGCATTACAACTCTGACATAAAAATTCAATTTATCTGTCGCCTTATACCACATATGAACCAGTTCGACAAGAACGTCTGTTGTGGACGTTCCGCTAATTCCCCCAAATTGCTTAGCATCAATTTCACCTTCAATTGTTTCATCCACCCATTTCATTATTATTGATTCAAACACCTTGGCAGCTATTGGAGTTAGTGACATTGGTCTAATGTTTTTTTCAATCGACACAGGGGGGCTTGTTTTGGCAACGGCATTACATTGGCCATTTTCCATTCCATAGGGAGTACACCATATCTTAGTGAATTGTTAAAAATAGCAGTTAATGGAGGGGCGAGAACATTTGCATAATTTCTTAACACTCATGCAGGGATGTTGTCAGGCCCAGTAGCTTTGTTTGCTTTAACACTCTCCAATGTTTTTAAAGTAGTACATACGCTTATTACATACTGATCCGGCAGTTCCTCGTTAACGTCGAACACCTTATGACTCTTATTTAACCGAGGCAAATGGTCATTTACAGACACAAAGAAATCATTCATTGTATTGGCCAGTAAGCCACAATCACCATACGTTGTTTTGTTAGCTAGACCTTGCATGCATGATTTGCCATTTGTTTTAAGTCCCATTATTGTTTTCATATGCTTCCACTAATCGGGGGATCCCGATTCATGCATTGCTGCAATTTGTGTTTGGTAAAAATCATACTTAAGTTTCGAAGCGGCTCGGTTGACCTTATTACGCAATATTTTAGCTTGATTCAAATCAACACTCATGTGAGCTAGCTGTCATTTACGAACTAAGTCTCTGAATCAGTCTGTGACCCAAGGCTTATCAGCCGTATGCCTCGTAACAATTTTAGTAGGAAAGCATATTTTCATCAGGTTGCAAATAACCGTTTGATAATATGAATACTGACCTGCACATGAATCAGGCCTAAATAGGGGTTCCCATTTGATGGCTGATAAACCTATATTGAATGTGGCTTTTTCTTTTGGCCCCATACACCTTACGGATAACCGTGTCACGCATCCAGTATCAACTGAGTTTTTCGCTTTAGGTTTAAGCAAAACCATGTTATGGTCCGATGACCCTAGTTCGGAAATAGTAACAGGCGGGGTGTACACATCCTCCATGTTCGTCCATATTTTGTCTAATATCGCGTGTCCACATGTTACAACATTAACTACTTGGACAAATCTATAGTGGGTTTTCATAAAGTTATCCCGCAACTGGTTGAAATCGCCAGTTATGATCACACCACATTATGGGTGTTTTCGCATTACAGTGTCAAAGTTGGTGATTAAATGATCACGTATTTTCAAATACTCCGTCTTTGGAGTATAATGTAAACATGCTACCAGTATACATGAGAATTTTCGAGGCGGTTTCTTTGGCATAACCTTAATCAACATTACTTCTAAATCATGAACCTCCATATCATTCAATCTCGTATACATCAAATCATTTCTAATGTAGCAGGCTACACCACCGGGTCGTCCACGACCCCTATCTTTACTCTCCAAGCAAAACCCTTGCATAGTAAGGCTACTTGAATCCATATAGTCTTTAAACCATGTCTCACTAACACATACATTTGAAACATCATGTGTTGCTACAGTTACATGCAATTCGTCCACTTTTTCACTGTTCAAATATCTGGCATTTAAATTAATTTGGGAAGGTAGATCCCATTTACGTATTTTATCCGCTGTTGGATTCGGAACACAAAACCGCGTTGAATCACAGTTCTCGGTTTGTGTGTTCAGGGACAGTTCCATGGCCAGATCGTTTAGGCCCATTTCCTAAACACGGGAGTGATGCTTTTCTTTATGTCCTCGTTCCCCGCACTGACGACACAACACTTTGTCAGGGTGTCTGCAGGTGGCAGTGACGTGGTTCGTCTCACCGCATTTGGCACACTTGCCCATCGACAGACAAGTACGACGTTTGACCGCTGTCCACTTACCGTCAGGTGCCGCTCTGGCGTTCGGCAATCGGTCGTGGTTCGTTGCGTTTGACACCTGTCGATGTTGTGGTTGATGTTGGCGTTTGTTATGTTTCGGTGGCTTTTCTGGGAGAGACAGATTCAACAGCAATCTGCCAACTCCGCTCTCAGATAGATGCAACCCATTTTAAACCACGAAAAGTATCAACTTCAAATAAATTGCAAAAGGCATTTTGCCTTCTACATTATGTTTTTATCACAAGAAAACAATCCACCAAAACCCAGCAAGCAGTAAATCGTTATTTTCACATGTTAATAAATGATGGCAGGTTTCACTGAAATGTAGATATACACCTAGTTCATGTTGTACCACATAGGTGTCAGTAAAACATTATAGCGACCATAAAATTATATCTTTGCAGAGGTAACTTTGTAACGCTATAAATGTAGTATCGACATACTGGAACCAATTACCAACATGCGAGATATTGATGTAATACGAAATAACATGAAGAAACTTGTGTGTGTACATTACAGTTGGGGATTCATAGAGCACCTATGTTTTATTTATTTGTATGACAATACAAAAATGAGGGAAGTTGCCGCAAATTATGCCTTGTCTAGGTTTTCCGCTTGCACATTTAGCACGTGGTCAGTTGCACATCAGCAGCTCATCGTGGATATATATATATATATATATATATATATATATATATATATATATATATATATATATATATATATATATATATTGGGAGTATGTTGTAAACACAATGACCAAGCAGTTAGCGAGTGCATGTGTGTGCGCGTGATTGAACGCATGAGTGATGGCGTGAGTGACTGAGCGCTTCGGTGAGTGCATGTGTCAGCGAATGAGTGAATGAGCTGTCATGAAAATATTGATATCAGATTAAGAAATTTGGCTTGTGTTACTTCATTTAAGTGTACAACACTAAACGTTACGTTTCGTTTCCCTCTACGTTGGATAATACAGTTTGCTACAGTAATCATCACACATGGTTTCCCCGTACTTTATTTGGAGCGCAGCAGCGTGATATTCTTCTTCATATATTTTATTTTCATAATAATTGCATGCGGACGAAACTGTTGAATATATGACGGGTTATTGCGCGAAGGCAGTCCGTTAAATTTATCTCACTTTGCAGCTACATGATTTATAACTGTACCCTATAATAAAGTCTTTTGTGCATCATCTTCTTTAGTGATCTCTCGCCTTCTCATACGGTCACATATAGCCGAAACAATCGCCTCAATAAAGTCCGGTATGTGTCGCAGTAGTGCATGTAATTGTCCACTGTGAAATAACAATATGTTATCATTATTTGCATATCTCCAATAAAATGCACATTGCCACAGGACCAAAATTTTAAGGTGACATTTGGACAACTAGTACACTTTCAACACGTGTCAACAACATTCAATTCAACGTTCTCTTGTACCCTTGTAGTTCGTTAGATACCGATGGTATTGCTATCACAGCAAATCGTACGTATTCTGTTATTCTTGCTGAATGGAAATGGTGTCTCAATACATTTTCCTAAAGCAACATGTTAAGATGTTCGACAATTGTGTGTTTTTTGGTATTATATATAATTCCGAACAATGCTATATTTGGGAAGCTAGTGTATTAATGTTCATAATGACAACGCAACGTTTGTACGTGAATACTTGTAACCACACATATTTAAATGCCAACGAAACTGCCGTTATCGATGTCGGCGTGACGTCACAATCTTGCAAATCAACAAAAACGAAGGAAACCATTCATGTATCCATTACGTCGGTGTTGCTTGCGTCACAATCAACACTTTGCGCGTGACCTCCGTCAAGGCTTGCCTGTATAGACAATGTGGAAAATAGTTACATATGTGAACTCATAATACTATTGCAGCATGTCACCTCGACGATCAAACACTGTTGCATAATGTTAACATTTTATGATTGTTCATAAATACTTCTGAAACAAGAATTTCAACCAAATATATTACGAAATGATCGAACTTGCAATATTTTTCGGGATCATGTGTTAGGCATCCATTTGGATGGATCTTGTTGCTAGGTAACAGATCACGTGATGGACGGGTCACTTACACGGCGGATCCAGCGGTGCCGCCGCTGGACGACACGACAGCAGCTGTAGCCGCGCCAGTAGCACTAACGCCGACGGCTACGCCTATAGCAACCTTCGTTCCAGTGCTGAGACCAGGCGAGTCTGCAACAGTTACTGTACAGTTCTGTCTTTGAACATGGAAATTCCTATAGTGTATAGCATCACTGCTCAAAACGCTATGCACCTTACTCTCTGGCAGACTTGTTCAATCTAACAGCTTCTCTTCTTCGTAATGGAACCTTTAGCCAACTACGTGCATTTGTATTTAGTTGCATTTCAAACATGAGAAACAGGTTAATAATATGTACACATGCACTGGACACAGTTTAATGGTCCTCACTTTCTGGAAGTGATAATAGGTTATAAAATCAAATGGAGTGAACGTATTATCAATACGTGTACTAACATATATAAGAGCATAGGAATTTCCAGAACGATTACGAATAAATGAGAAAAAAAACATGTATTAACATGTTGTACCTTTATTTACCTCGATGCTGCATATTGTAACATACATATCATTGAGGTAAGATCCGAGCAATATATTATCAAAACGCAATAATTCAGTCTCTTCCCCAAATTACTCGTAATGTAGTGACAATTTATTTTGTAATTTAACAAAATACGTTTTACAAGGTACAACAGGATTATTAATTAAAACGTTTTCTGATCATCAGTCATATTTCATGTTTGTGGACACCATTCTTAAAGAGGAAAATGCTATACAATTCACACCACTTAATGTACGAAATTGAGAGGCTATGTTAAAGGTAAAACAATCACCTTTCGATTATATATTATATATATATATATATATAATATATATATATATATATATATATATATATATATATATATATATATATATATATTATATATATATATATATATATATGTATATATATATATATATATATATATATATATATATATATATATATATATATATATAAAAAAAACTTAAATATCCTAACTGATCCAAACCATAATAATATCATTATAAATGAAATACACCAATGTAAAATTAAATACATAGCAAATCAGTGACATTTAATAAATATAAGCATAACAGGAATAACCCAAGGGCTGCTAACCTCATTACAATACAGAATAACATAGTGTAAACAATTAAAATTACAAACCCTGAATCTTCCGAATATGATGTATTACTGATCAATTTAAAAACATACAATCACATTTTGAAAATAAGTTTTCCCAAAACAAAACAACCGAAAGTATTATGACAAGTTTGTGGATAATTTTTAATTTTGTTATTTATGAAAAACACATGAAAAACTATAACGAAATCCTCCCTGGAAATAAAACTAATCAATAATTTCCTAAACACTTCAAAGTCTCTGATTGCACTGTGACAGATAAATCATCAATTGTAAATCAATTCAATGCATTTGTTTTTACTAATATTGATAGTCATCTAACATAACTATGACATTAAATATAAACGCTGTCGTGGGCATGCGTATTATCTAACTAAAATAATAAACAGTACTTTCACATTTAAATCTACCCAACAAAAGTAGCTGTGTAAATGATCGTCTCTCCACTAAATGGCTAACAATTCAGTACTAACCATCTAACCATATTTTTAACTTTATTATCAAATCATATATAACTTCTCCCAGCTACTTAAACAAAAAAGTTGAGCAAAACGTGTTTGAACAAATATCATCTTACTTAATACTCTTAACTTCTTAGCTACACAATGTTTATTATTACAGCCTACATCCACTCACCTGTACATTGAGGGCCCTTGTACCCGTGTTTACATGTGCATTCGTACTCGTTGTGATGCATTCGCTTGGCCTTGCACACTCCTCCGTTTTTGCACGGTGACGCTTTGCAAGGGGTATAGCCTGTGAAACATCAGCTAACTCAATATATATTTCTTCTGTGTCCACAATTAGCTGATTGTTTGATTCTTCACGAACATGTCGCTTTGCACACATTGTGTATTACTCCGGCTTATACGTATGGCTTAGATATGAATGCAATAACAGAGAAACAACAGAAGGTGATGCACGATTGCAAGCACAACTGGTTAAGAAGAATCGCGGCGGTTAGGTTAGCTTATAGGAGGAGAACAATGGCCAATGTGAGAGTGGAGGATGGAGTGAAGGAAATGTTAAAAGAAAACATGGTGACGAATAGGTTGAAATGTACCAATGAAAAATGCAAAATACCAGATTGCCAGAAAGTGGAGACGAAAAATAACAGCAGCAGAAGATAGAAGGGACTGGAGACAGTTGATAGAGAAAGTAGTGAGGGAAAAGCGAAGAATGAGAAGAGGAAGACAAAGATGACGGAAGGAGAGGGAAACAATGGCCAATTTCGCCCCCGCCAACAGGGATGCCCCTATGAACATTCCCAAGTTAGGATGCAACGCCGTGCACTATGTCTCTAGTTTTGATAATATATTAGTAGTACTGGCAGTATTTACTACCAGCATATTTAACAAGATTTAACAAGATTGCCACCTAGAGATTCAACTCTAGATATATTTACCAAGTTTTTCCGCACCCCGATACGGCAAAATCAACCAAGCTGTGGCAGTGGTTACACACCAAGTGCCTCCTTGCCTTCACTTGCCGCGTGCCATATTATGATTTGTCAAAATCAACTCTTAGTTTAAACCAACTTAGTCTTTAGAAAGACTGTTTGTTTATTGTGTACAGCGACTGCAGCACACTTTATGTTATAAACAACTTACTACCTATGCTACCATGAACAATAAGTTTAGTCTGTACTGGTACCGTTCCCTAGCGGAAACGTTGGACACTACCTATATAAACAAACAAACAAGGGTTTCCTACTAAAACGCTTGTTTATTTTTAATAACAATGATATCTATTCACAGTTTTATCTTATATATGTAGTTGTTACTCTTATTGCTTTATCTCTTATATACTATATCAAATAAAGAGATTTGCTCAATCTTGTTTACTATTTGTCGAAGCCTAGATTACCCTTTTATCACCCACTATACTAATCTGTTCAAAAATACTATTAACTAACAAACTTTAACCAAAACTACTACTCAATATATGTCCAGTACCACTTTATGAATAACCTTAACACAAGAATAATACTTATCAATCAATATTTCCGCTTGTTTTTCAAATTTTATACACCACCAATTTCAAACCTCTACATCTGCCAATTTTCCCGCCAGAATGCATCAAAGAAAGCAACGTTATGAAATATTACTATGTTAGCGTATTTATCTTATAATAGGGGGTAGTGTTAGAGCAAATATTGTTAGGTACCCTGTCCAAAAGATGGAGGTATTCTTTATGAGTGGGAAAATAGCCGTCATTCGTCATCTGGTCGATGTTATCACCCATGTACGTACCTCTTGAAACTTGGACATCTAATTCAGCAGTATTTTGCCTGGAAATATTGTCTCAGAATGATTATAACTTAGACAATGAGCATAACACATTTAAATTATGTGTAATTTGGATAAGCAATGTAGTTGAATACAATAAACATGACATAGATATATTAATGATAGATTACTACGTTAATTTGTGTTAATACTGTTTAGAATGAGAATAAGAACAGAAGAAGATATTTAGTTTGTGCCCCCAATAAGATTTAACAAGATTTAACAAGATTGCCACCTAGAGATTCAACTCTAGATGGCAGGTGGACTAGGAAGCCATTTGGCTTATCGAGAGTCCAACCTATCTATCTAAGTATACCCCGCCCGTCTTAGGTATATGTCGATTTTATTGTTAAATATATTAACACTACTAGCACCTACACAATCAGCTGATAATCTGTTCCATTCGTTTACTGTTCTTTGTGAAAATGAAAAATTTATAATATTCGGTCTACACTGCTTCTTTCTTTCTCCATGTCCTCTAGTCCTTCTCTTCTCCTTGACTTGAAAAAATATTTCTGTAAATATTTTCTCCCATTCAATTTTTTAAAACCTTTAATCTGATCTCCTCTCAATCTTCTGGTTTCTAGTGTTTTTAAAACCCAAATTCTTTTAGACGCATTTCATAACTAATATTCCTGAGTTTTGTATCTTTTTGGGTTTCCCCACTTTTTCTAGCATATCAATATCCTTCTTGCGATATGGCCCCCATTTTTCTTTTAAAGTGAGGCCTAACTATTTTTTTATACAGCGGAATTATTAGTTCTTTTTCTTTGTACACTATATTTCGCCTAATTAATCCAAAAATTTTGGGTTTTCCCCTTCGCTGCTCAATTCCCTTTTCTGATACCCATGTAAAAATTTTTTTTTCCTTTAAGGTAGTATTTATCAGTACCAAACCCCCCATTGGGAAAATTATTTTTGTTTCCCCTTTGTTCTACCCCTTTGCATCAAACTTTTTAATTTTTTTTCCTTTTTTTCGCCCCAAACTTCAACACCTTGTTGTTATGTTCACCAAATCATTGATATATTTAAAATAAAAAGGTCCCATACTGACCCCTTCTACCCCACTCAAAACCGTTTCCAGTTTAAACCTCCCATCCTTCCTTTGTCTTCTCAAAAGCCATTTTCTACCCGTTATCTTTCCATTCCTTTTCCTGGCCTTTAGTTTAAGTAGTAGTTTTTGGGTGGGCACTTTGTCAAAGGTTTTTTTAAAATAAAAGATTATATCTCTGGTGATCCCTCTCTGCCACTTTGTGACATTTTCCCAAAAAAATAACATATTTGAAGATTTTTTTAAAAAACCCCTGTTGAATGGGTTATAATTTATTTTTAACAAGAAAATCAAACCCGGGGATCTTTAATTAGTCTTTCTAATAGTTTGCAAATCCCGATGTTAAACTCACTGGTCTTTGTTTCTGACTTGTTTTTTCGAACCAAATAATGGTATAATGTTTTTCTTTCCCTTCAACGGCTTTCCCTCCTCTAATGAAAATTAAACTTTGCAACGGTATCTGATTTGTTCAAATTTCCCAAAAGTAATTTGGGAGGAATCCCCCCCATCCCGGTGATTTTTATCCCTTATATTTTTATGTTCATAGCTACCATTTTTGGGGGTTTCAATTAGTTGTCCTAAATAGTCAAACTCTCTCCCCGAACTTAGTCTCAAATACTGGTAATTAAATAATATCTTCCCTGGTAAACACCGAACTGAAGTACTCATTTAGGTTTTTTGCCATTAAAAATCCCTCTGTTATTATGTTTCATCCTACCTTCTAGAGGACCGACCTTACCTGAACTTTCTTTTTCTTCAAATACCCTAAAAACTCTTGCTGTCATGTTTTATATTAAAAGCATTTTTTTGTTCGTAGCTTCTCTTTGAATTTCTTATTTCAGCTGTAGCTTGAATAAGTGCTTCTTTATAAATGCTATAGTCTTCTTCACTTCCAGTATTCTATATCTCTTCCACATCATTTGCTTTTACTTGATTTTTCTAATGGCTTCCTTCGATAAGTGTTTCTTCTTTGACCGTTTCCCCTGTTTTTTCAACGGAACAAATTTGTCAACGACGCAGTCAATTTCACTCTTTAAAATATTCCAGCATTCTAGTACATGAATTAATAATCATAAGATGAACATAAACGAAACGTCATCATAAGTAATTTAAGACAGAGCTGTGAAATGGGAGTCAATGGTTCCTGTAAAGACTGTCGCTATCATCACAGGAGCCGCTCGTAGTAATTATACATTTAGTTAACCTCTCAACATACGAATGTATATTATTTTTGACGCATGTGTAGTGCCATGTTTCTCTGTAGTACTATTAGAAATAACTAAGTGACAATAAAAATACATATAACATTTCCTTGCATCTACCCATAAGGGCATATTAAAATTCTAATGATTTTGTGTACTTGACTGACATATGTAACAATCATATATTGTACATACGTTTGATATTTTTGTAAGATATATTTGGTAAGTTATGTGCATATCTACGTAAACTGTAAAATTATTTCCAAACCTAATTCTGAAGTATTGTTTATAATGAAACGCACATTTTATTTAAGGCTCTTTTTTGGCAAATTCATATTTTGTTATAGATGTGTATATGTGTAGTTTTTCAGGTATTATAACCGTGTATATTTTCATTGGGGATAACATTCCAATTTAACAAGTAAACTGGCAAATTACCATGGCTATATTTTTAGTTCTTGCAATTGTAATACTTTATATGTTTTAGTTTGTTTAAAACGCCTGTAGTTTTGGAACATGTTTCTGTTCGTTCAGCTTTGACGCTATTCCCTGCTTTTCTGAGACTGCTGGATTCTTACAGAGTGTTCGAATTAATGACATCTCCTAGTCGTGCTGTTTCCAAATCGTTCCAAACCTTTTGTTCCATTTTTGTATGATGACACCTGCTACAGCTTATCAGTAATCTCATAAAACTCAGTCAAAACGATTGGAGACAACTTTTGCCTTCACAATGTAATTTAACATTATTTACATACCAAATCAATGTATTTGTATTTTGAGAAAACATTATTTCGATGAAACTTTTTTATTTATAAGCGACGTAATTTGCTAAATAACACCACCCCCTACTTATATATCAAGGATCACGTAGTTTACGTCAAAGGTGGGAAAATGATACACACGAAGTATGCTTACTAATTGTTTCTATGGTTATGTTGTGATATCGATTATTTGACCTAAACGGCAACGAGGCAAATATGTCCAACTTCAAAGAGCAGATCAACAAACTCGTAATTACCTAGTATTTACTGATTGTATGTTTTGCATACAAGTCTTTGGCGCACAATTCAGACAACGAAACTCATCTGGCTTATTCAATATAATTCGGATGTAGACCCTTGTATACATATATTTGCTATTACCTACAAGCATGCATTTGCTATATAATAATTATATTTTAATAATATAATAATGCTATACATACCAGATGAAATGTATTCAGGGCATGGGGCGATTTGAATAATCGCGAACTTTTATCTGATTGAATAATTTGAAGCGCAATAAATTCCCAATAAACGACGTGCACAAAACAGCGTTTGTTTTCAATACGCGATAAGCGTCATTCATTTTCTTTATCGAAAAACAATATACCCAGTTATTCAGTCTCAATCAATAAACATCGTCTTGCCATACGTGCAGCAGCGCATAGTGACGGCGACCACTGTATTAATATGCCTCGTTTTTATAATGAAATAATTCGACACCACAGTTTGCATAACACATATCTAACACAATGTTCCATGTTTGTTGAGGACGACACACAAAGGTGAAGTGTATCTCTAAACAAAACATAACATTTCATTTGGCTGGGGACGGGTTTGCTAGCAGTCACCAGTGAGGAAACGACAGGATCATGTTCCCTTCCCGCCCCAGTTTGTCTGTCACCTACCAACGAAGAGGGAGCACGTTTTACTAAAACGGGTGCACGCCCGCATGTTGTTGTCCCACACTCTACCACCAAATTGACGACATTCTACTTCCTGTAGCTTTTTATCGGCACACTTTACGTAGTGGTGGCATCCGTGGCATGACTGGTAGTGACCATCCACTCGACCGTGGCATGAGGCAACACACACTGGTCCAGTCGTCCGCCATTCAGTTTGGCCTAAGAGGGAAACGTAATAGCAAGTGTAATACTAATAATAACACTAATATCTATGCCATGTCTTATACGTTTTACATATTTAAATTCAATATTTATTATCTTTTGTTCAGTTAATTATTTATTACGTTTTATTAAATGTAATACTTTATAATTTGTTTTGTTTTATGTGTGCGTGCGCGTGAATGTGTGAATGTTTACGTGGGTGTGTGTGGGTGTTTTATGAGATAGAATGGGTGTTTGTGTGTATGTGTAAATTATTTACTCTCAAATGATATGCATCCTATAGCTATTTATGTTCCGACTGTCTATGTAATTTACCTGAAAACGATGTATTCGTATATTCATAATGACAATAATGATAATGTATGTGCATTATACATAAGCTTATATATTTATCATAAGACATTTAAAGTATTATATATATATATATATATATATATATATATATATATATATATATATATATATATATATATATATATATTTATATATTTATATATATAAACTAATAAATATACATGTATCATAGTAAACAAAACGTTTTTAAAATGCCTTTCGAACCAAACGCTTCTAAAGTATTTTGAATGCAGCTGTCGCTGGGGCCTGGAAAATAGAAAGGGTTATATTTTGTAATCACATATATCTGCTGAGAAGTGGACGGTCATAATACCAGCAGTATTCGTTTTAGGAAAATGTCCCGTTTTGTTAACAGTACTTCTGTTAATCATAACTATTCTACATATAGTTCGATGAATGTGGTTGTTTTCAAGACAGTGCGTGGGAATCAGACTTAGGGTGTATTCGTTGCCACTGATATATATAGGATATGACTAAACTTAAAATCGCTCAATACAATCAGAGTTATGTATATCGGTACATCATAAGTAATTATTCCAATGTAGGAAAGGAATGGTAACTTGAATTATTGACACCGGAATAATTTTTTTTTAAATATTGTTGAATGTACAGGGTGGGGAAGCGTTTGGCCAGTATTTCAAGGGTTTCACATGATCAAGACTGATAAAATGCTATTTAGATCGTATCAAATGGTACTTTCTATGGAAATATTAGCTTTCCTAAATAGGCATTGGTAAATATAATGTAACAGTTGTAGTCATATCGAGTGTGTTTCTCCCTCTAGTGTAGATATTTATAGTAGTATACCTTAATTATGCCAATGTGTGTGTGTGTGTGTGTGTGTGTGTGTGTGTGTGTGTGTGTGTGTGTGTGTGTGTGTGTGTGTGTGTGTGTGTGTGTGTGTGTGTGTGTGTGTGTGTGTGTGTGTGTGTGTGTGTGTGTGTGTGTGTGTGTGTGTGTGTGTGTGTGTGTGTGTGTGTGTGTGTGTGTGTGTGTGTGTGTGTGTGTGTGTGTGTGTGTGTGTGTGTGTGTGTGTGTGTGTGTGTGTGTGTGTGTGTTTTTTTTTTTTTTTTTTTTTTTTTTTTGGGGGGGGGGGGGGGGGGGGGGGGGGTGTGTGTAGTTGTTTGACCTTTGACGTGACCTAGCAAAAAACATGTAACCTCCGATTTCGCTTATTTTTTTTCTATGTTGAAGCATACACATATGGCAAGAATCTGTTGAAGTTTATCGTGCGTAATTGGATAATTCAGGAGTTGTGAATTTTTAAAACATTTCTTGCACCGCTTTAGTTATATATGTAGACAATAGGTAGACAATTGTTAAATAGGTAGACAATTGTATTTGCTTTAAAATGACACCAACATCACATTTGTAGGTCACCTAGAAATGGTCATACGCAGACTCGTGAACCAACTCAGCATATTTCATCAAAATCGAAGACGGTCATGTAAATGTTTGATTGATTAGACATGGAATGCCCCCATATTATATATTTATATATATATATATATATATATATATATATATATATATATATATATATATCGATAGAATCCCATTGCACCCATCGATCGGACGCGCGCAGAAACCACTACACACTTACTGACTTGGACTCTTGAGCGTTTACGGCGCTCGGGAGAGAGTTGAATGACATGGTGTTTGATTGGGTTCTTTGTAGCCGCTATGATATGACGAGACCAAGAAACGTGGGCGTCTCTCTTCTGGACTTCTCCAACGCACACATCTGAAAACAACATCACGCGATCATCGGGTGATCCAGTTTACAAGTAGTCCACGCTTTTGCCTAACTTTGTGAATATTTCATAAAGTTTTCAAGGTATACATTTTGGCTGTGATGCTTTTAAGTGACAATTTAATCTGCAAATCATATTGTAGCAGCAACCGTCTTCAATGTTTTAATTTCGGACTTTATTTGGTGTATCAACAGGAACAGTAGAACACACACGCACGCACGCACACACGCAAGCACACACGCACTCACATCACAATATAATATATATAGTCAAACTGCAATATAAATAGCAGAGGTAAATATCAACCTAAACAGGCTAGACGGTATATTTACGTCGGTAATCTTCCAATTGGCCTAAATTATTTGGGCCCTTTCAAAACGTTTTTAGTAATTTACCACATTTGTTATGTGCACGTGTTCGGTATGTCATTCTACACCACTTCCGGTACAAATAATTCAGAATTTTTTTAAACTGTGTTTTAGAGCAATTTAATGCCGTCGAGTCGACGTAAATAAGCCGATGTCACAGGACGTGAGTGGTTATCGCATCATTCATAGTCATAGAAGCATCATAGATTTCGACTTAGTAATGCACACTCTAGACATCGTTATCGCCTTTGCCGCCTAGCCCGAGCCTAGGGTTAGGCTTTGTGGTCCTGATGCGTCTGAGATGCATTAACCGCTCACGCCCTGTGACATCAGCTTATTTAAGTCGACTCGATAGCATTAAATTGATATAAAACACAATTTAAAAACATAGTATCCGACGTCTTTGTACTGGAAGTGATGTAGAATGACATTCCTAACATTATACACATCGGAAATGGTGGTAAAACGTTTTGAAAAGGCTCTAGTAATACATATAGGCCAGCTGACTGGTAGATTACCGAGAATTAATCATCAAACAACGCGTATAAAATACAACTTCAGACGCTATCGAATTACGACATTGCAGACAAATATGATTAAACTATAATCAATATACGTATACTGATACAAACTCACATGTTGTAGGTAACAGTGAATTAAAACGAAATTGTTGGTGGGAATACAAATATAACAGTGATGGTTAACATCACGAAACAGCATAGTCCTCACTTACGTTTAAAGCCAACATTCAGCAACCGCATAGCTAATCCACATGTGGCACTAATCAAAACATACACGCTCAGCTTCAACAAAGCCAACATTCAGCAACCGCATAGCTAATCCACATGTGGCACTAATCAAAACATATACGCTCAGCTTCGACAAATAATATTAAACGTAAAGTAGATTATTGCAAGCAAACTGTCCATTCACTTGCCAACAAATTAACCAACTCTGGCGGCAAACCAGTCGCACATATTTAGCTACTAAGTCTGATATGAAATTGAAATTTCACTTCATAAAACGAGTAGACATCGCAAACGCTATTGACAATATTTGTGCTAAATCGAGCTCCGGTATAGATGATATATCTACGATAGTTTAACATTGCGAAGGATGCGCTGAATGAACCTGCTGATAGTCGATTTTGATGACAAATGTAAATATAATGTTCTGTATGGGAAATACATCCTGACAAATAAAAAATTAGTAAATCAATTAGTATTTTCAACAAAGGGCGAACATGCGTACTCTTCTTACCTGTCATAAATTATTTTACTACCATTTTCTTTGCATAAATACAAGCAAGCACAATCTTCGAATAAATCTGGGGATTCAAATAATCTATTTCATAGTGGTCAGTGTGTCGATTGAAAGAAACTCTCACCCGCATTCACCGCACAAGACCTTATGTATACACGTACATATAAATTATAAACCTTACCACATATACCATTATATATATTTGTTTAAGGAGAAACTACAATTATATGTTAGACCTATCAAAATCATTTCATACAATTGGTCACGAAATTCTTTTATAAAAAGTATTTCTATCCTATCCCAGGACATTATTTGTAAAGAGTGTCCTAAGAAACACAACAGGCGCTTAGAAATAAATAACACCGAATAAATGATGCTACCACATAACAGTAACCAACATTGTTTCGCAAGGATCATTCTAGGACCTGTACTATTTTATATTATGTATGCAATGTATGTATTATGTATCACATAGCAATCACATGTAGTCGCTTTCGTGTTTCTTCAATCTGTTTACTGCATATGTATAAAGTATACGGCTAAGCATTAATAGGTATCAACATATATAGCAAAATGTATGTAATTTTAGTCAATGCTGCGTTTATGTAATATACGAAATTAGTTTAGGAATCTACCAGGAAAGCAGATCATTAGTTTTAAATGTCTTGCATTTACTTTCAACACACCTTTAACATGTTTGTATGGAGTTTAGGTATGCAAAGCAACTGCATGCTATGTTTATGTCCGTTTGTATTTGTTCTCTATGACATCTCTTGGCCTTGTATATATATATATATATATATATATATATATATATATTTGTGGAATGAAATTCAATTCAACTAATTATTTAAACAAAGGATTCCACATTGTTTTGCTCTCTAACTCGCAAAGAATATATGAGTGATCTTAAAATTAAGTAGTACGTGTATGGTTTATCGTAAACATGGTTTCAAAGAAAGTGTCTATATAAATATATATTATTATTCACCGCCAACTGAAGCGGATACCATTCTCAAAATAAATGACACACGTATAGGATGTAACAAATACTTGTTTGAGGTTTAACAATATGCGAACACATAACCAAAAACTCCATAAATAAATGACAATTTAAAGAACAAGAATTATTCGTTTAATTTAAGAAATTATATAACATAAAGATATGACATATGACATGACGTTTTAGTTTTATTAATATGTAAATTAGTTTTAGAACAAGCATTTGCTATTTTTCAGTATTTCTTTATTCAGTTAAGATTTGTAGATATGATTAAACCTCAAACATTAATTATTAGATATGTTCAATATTTACATTGTCTACTTTGAGAATAAGTCTTTCTAGTTTAGCGCCTTGGCAACAGCAATGTACTAACCCAATCGTTATATAGTTTTAGTAGTATTCAAGTAGTATTAATCCATCGTCAGTTGATCACCAGTAATCCTCAATTTATGTTCGCAACATTATATGTTGTTCAGCTTCCTCGTATCAGATATGTGATAGTGTATAGAAGATCGATTTGATATTTTGTATACGCCTCACCGGAAATAAGCTAGTTCTCGCGTAGTCGTCTGTCAGCCTGCCTTTAATAAGGTTGTTATATTCGACACCTAGAATGTTATCCTTTCTAGGGACAAGTTATAACAAGATCCATCTGACGCCATATTTGATGTGTTATGATATAACATGAACACATTTTGAATATGTTTTCTGTTTTGTTTTAGCAGGATATGTTTACACAAAGTACATGGAAATTCAAAACAAACGAAAATATAGTAAAGCAGATATATCTGGCAAATGTCAATGAAAATCTGCATGCATTGTGTGTGCGTGCATCCATGCATGCCTGAATATGCGTGCTGTTTGTGAGTATTTTCCTTTTTGCAGGAAATATCTGAAAAATGTATAAGGATACATTAAAGTAGGACGAACGTAATATAGCAAAGCAGATATACAGCAATGTAACATTTACGAATGTTTTTCCTCAATAATTGTCTACAATATGTAATTGATGTCCCATGTTATCACTGATAATACATTGTAAAGATTGAAAAGAGTTGGGTGTATCACAGACATACGCTTGATTTGAGAGAAAACAACGACCATCAGTAACAATCATTAACCGGGTGGAAGACCTCTTGCCTTTTATAAACAACTGTGTTTTAGATTGGTCCGTGCTCGAGTGGTATATAAAGAAAACGACATGTTCACACGTTGGGTAACGTTGAGGACCCAAACGCTGTCACTCCATCTTGCCACCATGAACTATAACGCCAGATGAAGGCTGCCGAAGTTGATGTAGACAGTTACATTTGAATTGTCGTATTTAACTATGTGTCAAAAACTACTCTAGGCGAAACTTCTGTAGACACCTAATGTAAATAAGTAAGTTGACTATGTTGATATTTTCTAATATCGGACAGTTATTGCAAAGTGTAATGCGTATATGCATTGAGACCTTTTATTTACCGGACGTGTAACGAATATCACGTAATTTCCAACACTGCAACAAATATGCAAAACAGTCGATCATACATGTGTAGAAATGTTTCACATTAGGTAAAACTGTTTGTTTGGACGCATCGTTGTGGTGTTTCAGTGAACATCCGCGTAAAAAAGATAGAAAGTATATAAGACTAACTTACAGCAACTGATCGCGACTAGCACCATCACCACGGGGTATCCGCGAGGTGCCATTGTACGACGTTGGTGGAACTACGCCCGACGTACATACCAAACAACCGACGTAACAACGCTTCCGGTATAATTGTTCACTACTTCTATCAGTGCGATATACTGCACGAAACCTCGTAGTATAATTACCAAGCGATAAAACAGGGTTCCGCTGTTGCGCTTACATTTATACGGGCGTTATATTGTATCCGGGTGATGTTTAAGGCATAAGTAAGTATAGCATGCCATTTGACGCCAGTAGATCAGATGGAGTTCATTAACACATTAGTACTCAGCCGATTTTAACGTGAAGCCTGTGCCTCCTCAAATATTTGACCTAGATTTGTTTAAATATTGATTGCGCCAGATGGTTTACTCTAGCGCCTTTATTATTCAATTATCGCAATTGCATGTTGTGTGTTCGTTGTAGATAATAAACGTACATACGCAGTTGTGTCTAAACTGTTGTTGTAACTTTATGTGTTGACCATTTCTTGATTGACACTAAGACATTTTGAAAATGTATATACAATATTGAACATATTTTGTTGTAGTGTAACTTGTTTATGTTTGGTTTTTTACTGCTACAAGTTGGGTTTATTTAAAATAACATTAAATTATCTATACACTGGTATGTAATTTGTTGTGATATCGTATACATTTTATCAGTATCATTTGTAATAAACAGACTAAACTACCTATCGTCACAAAACACTGTTATTGTTTACATCCCCTGATTGCTTCTGAGCCAGTCCATGTCAGTGTCACATCGTTGTCATGGTTACGTGGATACATGGCAGTAAATCGAAATTTATACCAACTCATCTCGAGTTCAATGTCGGAATCGACATTGTCAAGCTCGCCTGCATATTCGAGAATATGACGCGCTACCTCTGCTGCGGTTAACACGCGGCGGCTGGAGGACATTTTTCAATGTCCATAAACTAAAACTATTGCTATTAAATGTTTGAAAACGCGGTAATTTGTTTTGAGAACGGAAGTATCCAAAATAGCCACAATTTTAATTTAAGATTTTTGTTATGCGTATGTTCGAAGTAAACAGAAAGTTCAGGATAAGGTCGGCCCTCTTGAAGGTAGTGTTGGAAACATAACAACAGAAGGATTCTTAATGGCAGAAAACCCAAATGAGTACTTTAGTTCGGTGTTTACCAGGGAATATATTAGTATATTACCAGTACTTCTGAAATCGGTTTTGCGTGGAGTACCACAGGGATCAGGGACCTATTTTATTCTTAATATATAGCAATGATTTGGATGATGACATAACAAACAAGGTGTTGAAGTTTGCGGACGACAAAAACATGTTTAGGAAAATTAAAAGTGATGCAGATAGACAGCATTTACAAGATGATCTTAATAAGTTGATAGAAAGGTCTGAGAAGTGGCAAATGCTGTTTAATTTTGGAAAGTGTAAGTGCCTCCACACAGGACATGGGAATGAATATGCACAATATACAATGGGTGGTACTGTACTAAATACTACCTTAAAGGAAAAGGACTTAGGGTTAACTATTACTGCTGACATGAAGGTATCAGAGCAGTGTGGAATTGCAGCAGCGAAGGGAAACCAAATTATAGGATTAATTAGGCGAAACATAGTGTACAAAGAAAAAGAACTAATAATACCGCTGTATAAAACAATAGTTAGGCCCCACTTAGAATATTGTATACAAGCATGGAGGCCATATCGCAAGAAGGATATTGATATGCTAGAAAGAGTACAAAGGAGAGCAACCAAAATGATACCAAAACTCAGGAATAGAAGATTGAGAGGAGATCAGATTGAGGTGTTTAAAATATTGAATGGGTATGAAAATATTGACAGAAATATTTTTTTTTCACAGTCAAGGTAGAGAGAAGGACTAGAGGACATGAAGTTACATTAGCAAAGAACCAGTGTAGACTAGATATTAGAAAATTTTCATTTTCACAAAGAACAGTAAACGAATGGAACAAATTATCAGCTGGTGTAGGTGCTAGCAGTGTTAATATATTTACAAATAAAATCGACATTTTTACCTAAGACGGGCGGGGTATACTTAGATAGATAGGTTGGACTCTCGATAAGACAAATGGCTACCTAGTCCACCTGCCATCTAGGGTTGATTCTCTAGGTGGCAATTTTTTTTATAAATCTGGCTAAATCTGGTTAAATATGTCTATATAGGTGTTGCATGTATTGCATCGCTTAATCACTAGATGGAACCACGTAAACCGAATTCAAACGCTTTGCTCTATTCGCTGACCGGCTATAGCGACCTGGGGAGATTCGGGCTGACCGTCAATGCCAGAATTGAGTGCTAATGGATTAATATCCAGTAGTCAAACACGTTTCTTTCGTTGTCGAGACACGAGCAGTATATTTACAATATGTAATAAAACTAGATTCTCAGAAAAGCCAAATACTGCAGGCATAGATAAAGGCAGCACAGCGAAAGCAGCCAAGAACAGTGCGGAAAGCCCTTCTAAATGTGGGTATAAATGTGATTGTTTGCATGCAAGGAGCATTGCAAACAACATTAATTAACTAAGCATCATGGTAGAAGATATTGACCATCACATAATAGGTATAACTGAATATTGGGCTATCACCAATATTATACCAGATGCTGAATTAGTAATAACAAGATATGTAATGTTTAGGAAAGAGAGGATATGAAGAAAGGGAGGTGGAGTTATTTTATATATTAAATAATCCATCCAGGCATATGATATAAAAGTAGAACAAGAAACAAAATGCAAAGCAGATGTAACATAGTTACAGGAAACTCAGAATTAACAGTTGGGTTAGTTTATCGAAGTCCAAACATAAACATAGAAGAGAATGAGAAAGCACAAAGTGCTATTAAAGAAGTTAATAAATGGGACTGTATTATTATGGGGAATGATAGCTATGGGTATTTAGCGTGGACATTTCTACAGAGTACTGGGAGTGAGGATCAAAAGCGTTTTAATAAAGTACAAGATAGTTTCCTTTCTTAACATGTGCTAGAACCAACCAGGGGAGAGAACGTATGAGACATAGTTTCGACCTCACAGAAGGAATGTGTTGATGTCAGGATATGTGAACAATCGGGGTGTAGTGATAACATCAAGATATATTGTATCATCAATGGAAAAAAGGAGAATGGAATCGAAAAAAAAACGATACAGAAAATATTTCCAGGACATGAGGAAATCATTAGCATAGATAGACTGGAATGACACACTGAAGAATAAGACAGCAACTTAATGCTGGACTATCTTTAAGAGTGAAAGTGACTGCCTCGTTGATAAATGTGTTCGATTACGATTCCAATGTAATCGGACGTTAATGTAAAGCAGAGTCGTTGTAAACACAATGTTGTGAGATACGCGCACTTGGAAGAAAGTTGCTACGAATAAGATGTTTCTCACTGTATAGTGGGTCAAGATCCGCAGAAACGTCGGCGACGTCGAGTTTTGAAGCATGGAGCTAAGCAAACGATATTGGCACGATATCTAGTCACCGAAGACAGTCGTCGAATGTCGAATGTCAGCCAAGTCAGAGCGCTAGAAGGTTAGTAAATATTATTAAGTCTTCTGTATCTAAATTATTTAAGTATTGTACCATTAGACACATTGCGATGTCTGTCGTTATGACTTATGTACATAATGATATTGTTCATAAACGTCCACCACAATGGGGTTCCACAAATCCACGTTAGTCGCTAGAGGCGCTGATATGCAACTATACCCTAGTTGCGTATCAGCGCCTCTAGCGACTAACGTGGATTTGTTTGCATGTTTTGCTGAACGCTTGTTTAAATCATCCTCAATTAGCTATTGACCGTGCAGGCGCATAGCCAGCGATAATTCGTATGTGGGCTTGCCGCATGTGGGTTCAATAGACAGAACAGCATGCCGTATGTGTGGTCAATGAACAGAATAGTTAACACAACGCCATCTTGGCACGAAATTCAATCGAACGTCCCGCGACGTTTCATCGACTGTAAATGTACATTAATGTAGACATTATGCTTTCATATTGACGGACATGTTATACGATATCAATATTTAACTATGTGTGAAGGCGTAGCAGTCTCGTGCGATGCATACGGCGAGCTGTAGATAAGCCAGCACACCTGTCGTCGGGCCACCAGTCGATGTTCCATCGGCTGTTAATGTACATTAATGTACATATTATACATTCATATTGATGGACATGTCACACTGTATCCATAGTTAGCTATGTGTGAGGCTTCGACGTCATGCGATTTCAACAGCTGATTGTAGGATGATTTAAACAAGCGTTCTGCAAAAAATTCTGCAAAACGGTACCGCATTTTACACACGTCAAGAATACGTAAAAGACGGCACAAAGACCCTAGTTGCGTTAGAGCGCCCTCTGTCGAATTAGTTATTTTGGTACCTCAATAACGTTATAGACGGTATGTACATGGGACCGGGCTGAACCCGATGCCGCTAACTAGCTCCAAGCGAGTAGGCCGTCCGCCGGCCCGCCGCCGCACCAGTGATTTTGGCGGTTATTGTTATTCATTTTTATTAGTTGCGGTTATTGTTATTCATTATTATTAGTGTTATTTGATCCTACTTTGAATGGTATCACGTTTGCATGCACAGAGGCATATAAATAAGGTAAAGCTACGTGACAGTAACACCAAGACACAGCCGACTGGCAGGGCCAAGCCAGATCATAGACATTGTCAATTCGCATGAACGATAATATAACACTTTGATATCACTCGCTAAATAAGTTTTCAAAAGTATTACCTTTCGTAGCTACGCAGTTCCTTTTTTAGGTTGACTACTCGGAAAGTGTCAATATGACTGCTATCTCAAAAAGTATATGTTTCAGTAAATATATTATTAAAACATCACAAAATGGCATTGCGGTGTTGTTTTCAATCATGTTATTTGTTCAGTGAGAGACACAATTATAAATTCTGCGTGGTGGTGACCAACGTTTAAGTTCAGATACTCATACAACATCGATAATAGGACATGTTACAGACTTACATTAAAGAATGAATAATTAACTATATTGAGATATAACTTATACTGTAGAATATCACTTTGCAAATTTGCTATACTGGTAGGTGGAGTTTCTTAGTATATTGGGACACACTCTAAACAAGAAGAAATATTAACACACCCCATTAACAGACTAGCATAATATACTAGATGGTACGTGAACTTGTAGATATCTCACAATATCATGCTATCCAATACAACATAAGATTTTCAGGTAAACACTCAGCAAACATTTGAAACCAGTTTCTTCCCCGCCACAATAGGAGTGGCGTTATCTACCCTAAAGCACTGAGTGTGTCGTGCAAATCACTAAACTAATTAAAAAAATAATGTAATCCAACAGTTTAGCAAGTAAGTCAGATAATCCACCATACACATTGGCGTGATGTGTCAATATGACATTTTTCCAGCTAACAATATACATTATCATAGTTATTGCTATTCGTTTAATATTTGAGGTGCCAACGTTTGTGTGTATTTGATAATATAAATTAAAGCACTTAAATGTCATTATCACCAGTTTTTATTAAAGACAAAACCACACTTGATAAAAAGCAATTGTATATAAGATACAACATGACACCAACAACGTAGCGATAAATGCTATTGTGGTCATTTTGTGAGAGAAATGTCATAGTGGAGTGAAATGTCTGTAAGACGCTTTATTATGTTACCAATTATGTCTGATTACAAATAATTGGTCATGTGCAATACAGTGCAACTTCAATACCACACGTTTACCAACTTTAGGAAATTGCATGATTGAGCACTGTCAACTCCAGTACTTAAAACAATCAACCTTCTTAAAAAAAAAATCTCTATTCAACGAAGACAGCAGCTGGAGCAGCATCATAATAATAATAGTAGTAATAGTTATTATTTATAAAGTGCAATATCCACATATGCTCAAAGCGCTGTACAATAAAATAAGAAGCTATTTATGATGTGTTAAAACTAATATTAATAATAATAAATACAACTGTAAAATTAACTTTCAGATAAAACAAATGTAGAAACATAAAATTATTCCTATGAAAATGTTTAATTAAATATTAACGACGATGAGTAAAATAAATAAATAAACAAATAAAACTAATTAATTTTATATTTACATACACAAACACATACTAAGCGATGGCATATATAAATGTCAGCACATATGTGTGAAAATAAGATAAGATGAAATATTTGAAACACATTTTCTAAAATGTCATTGAATATTTAAAATGTCAGCAGTAATATGCTTTGAAAATGGGCGTTTTTAGTGCCTTTCTGAATGCCGACAAATTATCTGCAATAATATGAATGTGGTTCTAGTCCACGCAGCTCAGTATATGTCCTCCTGTCAGTCCTACAGCTGTCATATTAAGATCTGAGTGAGTGGGTGCCATCTGCCAGAAATATTCTGTATTCAGCCCATGATCCATGACCCGTTCCATCCTTACAGTCCCATTTGCTTTCTTGATAAATGTGACCAGCCTAATCATGTCCTGGTTGTTGATATTGCCACTCCAGCACACTGCACCAAAGTAAAGGACACTGTTCACCATTGCAGTGTAACATATGTGTTGCTTATTTGGCACACATTGAATGATCTGTTTTGTTTCATAAAACACGGAGTGAATTCAAACAGTCAATATTTAGTAGTACATCATGTCTTGTTTATTTAAAGGGATGGAACAATAGCTCAAGCAAGAGCGGCCGGTCACGTCCTAGCGAACCCTGACAACATGGCTGTTTTCTGGTAAATACTCAAGTAAAGGGTGCTGCGGAAGACACTACAGCTGTACGTTTACCAGCAGATACACCAGCCCATGGCAAACAGAAAGAGTGAATGGTGAATCAATCACGTCTTTGTCAGAACTCTGCCCGCAATTATTGTCCATGTCGGAATTGCAGTCCTTGGTACAGAAATGCCCAAGAAAATGAAACAAGATCTGCTGGTGTCAAGAGTCGTTCGATTTGTTTATAGTCAATCCAACTGTTTATTTACAAATTAACTGATAATTCGCAAGGGCAGTAGTCAAGAAGTGCTGATCGTTACTCCAGATGTTGTTCTCCGCCGAAAGCACAGAAGCTCGATCTTATAGCTGGTATATAATGGTATGACTCTCTGTACCCTTCGACCAAGCGTGCCATGGATCCACCAGGTAAAATGTTCTGTATATGGTCAACTTGGTCACCTGAAATAAAATATACCAACTGTGTGTAGTGGCGAAGTGGTTAAAGCTTTGCATTCGGCTTCAGAGTCTACGAGAACGAAACCATGTGCTGCTGTGTCGAACCTTGGGCAAGTCTGTTCACCCGTCGTTACTCCAATTCAGTCAGCTATGTAAACAAGTAACTGGCTATAGACAGTGTTGGATATTTGTACACGAACCGTCTTGATTCATTAATTACTGCTTGGCTGGATGCTTCCCATAGTCATGAGATTGTGTTTAATTGAATAGGTTTGCCAGAGGGTAAAGTGTAAAGCACTTTGGACAATCCTGAGCAGATATGGGGTCAAATACATTGAAATGTATTTAAAGACAATTACTCTTGAGGGATCCAAATACAACTATTTTAAATTCCTAAACCTCAATTACAAATACTTTAAAAAAAATTATACTTTCAAATACAAATGTATATGATCCATGTCTGATCCTGAGGATTGGATACTGCACTGTAGAAGAACAGGTGACGTATGAAAATGGAGGTAACTCTATCCATTGTCATTGTAGAATACATGTTGTGTTTTTATAAAACCATTGGAACCTTTCTCAGTTCTCACATACTGGACAACTGGGCATGCTACTCGAAATGTTCTAGAATGATCCTAAATCATTTACTATTAAACATGAATTTTGGGGTATATTTCTACTATAGCATAATGTTTATGTTTGCATAACTATGCCTAGTGCATTGTATCTGCATTGTATGAAATGTCATTTGTATTATATACGTGTTGTCTCATGTTAGTTTGCTTGGTGTTCTGGTTACTCTAATGATATTTTCATTGTTAATAAATTGTTAGCAACACATTTCACTGTTGTTATAATACTTGAACATATACTTACATCTTTGTTGGCAGATAAATGTGACAGTTGTCTAACCGATTACATTTTAAAGCACTATCTGCTCCAAACATAGACTACAAAATCCATGGTCATTTGTAATATATCGTGGCACATCTGAAACAAAACCAATTGTTTAAATGAGTTTGTCTTGAATGAAATAAGAAATATTAGTAGCACAATAGGACTTCACAGATACAGTGGAACTATTATGGTTAACGTGCCACTATTATGGTTACCTCGACAACAAAGCTACATTGCAATTAAGGTCACCGCAGAACTGTACATAAATATATCCACATTTGTTATAGTTTAGAATATTTATTCTGCTAGTTGTGCTACTTTCATCCAATTCAAGTGATTATTTTAATAGAGACATTCCACTGTACATATAGTTCAGCTAAAAACCATAATTTTATTATTCAACATGACGTCGATTTCATAAAGAACATGGGTGGTGATTGTCTTTCTTTATTTAGCCTTCCTGAATCATGCTCCAAATTATGTTCCTCACATACAGCGCCTATTAAATGAACAATTAATACTGACACACATTTGTTTCATAGCCGCACTATGTATATAATATAAAAACATGCCATAATATCTGCTGTTAATATAATAATGTCCAATATTTGAGAAACAATAATTGATCTGCATTTTCTGTCCCAGTTGTGGACATTTTGGAACTTGATTCCTGAAAACAGGTTTAAGCTAGGGTGGAGGACTGAGCCTGTCGTAGTGTGTCAGGCTGACATAAATCGGGGTGCCATGACGTCATATGTGTTTCAAATTGGGTAACCTCAAATTGTGTATAACATGTCCGACACTACACCACTGACCTGGAATATAATACATGGCTTTGACTAAGTAGGAATAATGGACATTTAGGCCAACTTTTCGTATAATAGACACATAAATAATGACCTTCATCGACAGGATCTGCGTGCAGAATGGCAACTATTCCTAACAGCATACATACTCTTTCGGCGAGTTTTGTTGGTTACTAAAACAACAAACGTTGCACTACCACTTGTCAATGTCGCCTCGGTTTGTTACTCGCCTCTGCATTTCGGCTTCCGGCGGGTCTTCTTTACCAAGTTTACCATCACGTTCATTTCTATCTCGAAACTGGTGGCCCGTATCGTTGCAACCGAAAGTCGGCTATTTCTGAACGAAAATAGGGAATGTTCGTTTTAGCACATGTAACACTGACAGCGCCACCTGGCGATTATTTTCAATGTCAAGTATACAGACCTGCGGTAACATTGACTACGTTACAGAGCAGTCAAAATGGCGCGACTTACGAACTTCGACAGATTAGGTGTTCAGATTGTTTTACCATTGACGTTAGAAATGTGATTACCGTTCAGAGTAGTTCTTTCACATGCATAGTTCCATATAGGATAATTTCGCTACTAAGTACTAAGTTGCATACATGGAAATAATGTTATGTATAGTCCAGCAGCCATACGGCACTTTTTCACATAACCTCTTTATGGCTAATATAGTTTCGTTATTCCAGAAATCTCATTCACGATAGGTACATAATTTAACCAATACTTTTTTCATCTACATTGTATATTGTTATACTGTTATACTGGTTTTAAGTGTATTAATGAATTACTATTATTTGTGAGTATATGGCTTAATTATTAACGTCTCGGTCATCTCCTTACTCGACAAGGGAAACTTGCAATTTTCAAATCATTCATAACATCAAACGTCAACTACTGTCCTTTGATCTGGCATTTTTGTAGCCAATCTAGCACCAAAAGCCAATCTAGCACTTCGATTTATTTACAATGATTATTCATCCACGCATCATGACCTTTTAAAGACCGCTAACACCGAACACCTCCACGTTAAAAGGATAAAAGAAATGGCATGCGAAGTATTCAAAATTGTAAATAATATTGCTTCAACATTTATTCAAAATCTCATAATGCTAAAATGTTCCCAGTATTCCATGCGAAAGGATAACACTGCAGTTGTCCCTAAGGCAAATAGATCTAAATATGGACTTAAAATCATTTGTTCATGATGGGCCCCGGATCTGGAACAGCCTGCCAAATGAAATGCGAAAAATAGTAAACTACGGCGAGTTTCGCAGACTGATCCGGAATTGGGATGGCCCATTATGCAATTGTTCTATATGCAGGTAAACAGCTAACAGCTAACATGTTTGTCGCTGTGCCAATATTATGAATATAGCTTTCATTGTATACATGCAATATGGATATGTGTAAAATATTGTAAAGCCTTAATTGAATATATTTATTTTAATGTTTTAAAGTTTTTTTTATTTAATAAGTTTAGTCAAATACTCACATAAATATGTTTTAATGTCTTAAATTATTTACATTAGTTTTATAAATACATATCATATACTCTCTACATTTTAACTTATACGTATGCTAATGTCTTAAATTATATATTATTTTACTCTATTTTAACTAATATACTTTGCATGTTTTATGTACCATTTTCAATCGCTATGATTGCCCAAAGTGAAAAAACAAAACACAAAACATATTATTATTATACATGCATGTATTTTGGACTCATTACACGTATTTTATATGTTTTATTGCTGTCATTTTAAATACTCTGTATGTTTTGTATGTGTAATGTCTCGTTGCTTTACACTTTGGAAAAGTGTGTCGGAAAATAGCTCAGATGAGCTAATGTTATCAATTCACATGTAAACCGACGTTAAATAAAGCTTCTTGTATCTTGTATCTTGTATCCCTATATTAAAAGGAAAATTAACAAAATAGGAGTAATCCATAGACGTGCGGCCAGATTTTGTCTTGGGGAATTTCGCAAAGCAGCGAGAGTCAACTCCATACTGACGAGACCAAAGTGGCAAATGTCTAAGTGTTCTAATTTTAGCCAACACAAAATCAACCATGGGGACTTCGGTTAAAGAAAAAGAACAATTACACAACTTGTCTACTGACGTTTTTCTTTGTGTTGTATTGTAGTACAACAGGGGAATGGAGTGAGGGGTCGAACGACGGACTTCATCTAGAGTCAGTTTTGCCTGAGACCAAAACAGCGATACGTGTTGATGACTACATATGACACGGCCAAAAGTAGTCACAGGTCCGGGCGGATGTTGACCTTTCTGCCGCTGCATTATCTTGTATATGTGGTGTTGACGCTGCTTCTGTTCAAAGTCGTGCAGACCAGTCAGCAGACCATGTGTGCCGCCAATGGGGGCGAATGTTGCAGTCTCTTCCCATGTGTCTTAGGAAATCGAACATGATTACGTTGTTTCCTTCAGGACATCTTTATAGCGTGTTCGCTGTCCACATCGCGAACGCCAACCAGTCTTCAGTGGACCTGAGAAGAGCGTCTTTGATAGTAGTGTAGTCCAGGAAACCCTACTGGACATCTAAAAAATTGCTTTTTATCTGCTATGTCCAGGATTTGTCGAGGTTGTCGACTATTGTACTGACATACACATATGGGTGTGATGTTACATATATATCACCGATCAGAAAATATTTACCTAAATTTATACCCTTCTACAACCGTTTCTGGTAACAACAATTTATTTTGAGAACATAACTTCTGTTATTGCATCCCGCCGAACTGTGCACATCTACACTTATCTTACTTCCACTTGGCAGTAGTATTGTAGATGCTACTAGAACCCTGTTCCTATTTCTCAAACATCTACATGTGTGAAGGTCGGTGGGTCGTCTGGTGGGTACGTGAATGAGTGAGTGAGTGGGTGAGTGGTTGAGCGAGCGAGCTAGCGAGCAAATGAGTGTGTGAGTGAGTGATTGATTGAGTAAATGAGTGAGTGAGTGAGTTAGAGGGGTGAGAGAGCGGGTGTGGATGGGATGTGGGTGGGTGAGTGAGAGATTGAGTGAATGAGTGAGTGAGTGAGTGAGCGAGCGAGCGAGCGAGCAAATAAACGGTCGCGCAAGTGAACGTGTGAGCATACTAACGTCATGCTGTTTATTTATAGTTTTGATACATGCAAGCGGAAGAAGCTGGTGCATGTATGACGGGTTATTTGTGAATATATCCCGTTAAGTGTCCTCTTCATTTGCCTGGAAGTAGTTCGTAACTGTGTCCCATATAGTCATTTCTACATGCTCTTCTTCTTCTACTTCGACATTTTCATCATCGTCTTCTACTGTCTCGTCTCCTCGCACAAGAAGACCACATACAGCTGATGTCATCGCCGTTACACAGTCCGGTGACTGTACTTGTTCACTGTGAAGTAATAATATGTTTTCAT
>JAODUO010000285.1:50000-87500 GCA_025642075.2 Ridgeia piscesae
TTAGTTCAAGTGCCGCATATGCTGTTGAATATTTTGGTCGGAAACCATACTGATGATCAAACAAAAGCTTTGAGTTTTTAAATAGGATAACAATTGTTCAAAAATATGTTGTCAAGTACAAGCAGGCTTGACAGAGTGGTGAAAACAGCTTCCAAAATTGTCGGTAGTGAACTCACCTCTCCAACAGCCATATATAAAGACAGATACAAAAAAGAGCAGGCAAATTTATCTCAGACCAAACTCACCCCGCCCATCATCTGGTCGAATTATTACCGTCAGTCAAACGCTATAGATGCATCCGTACGAAAACAAATCGCTTTAGAGATAGTTTTTACCCGAGTGCCGTAGCAGCCTTTAAGTCCTCTTATAATGAATGTAATATAATATAATATATTAATATAATATAATATAATATATATATATATATATATATATATATATATATATATATATATTTTATATATATATATATTAAACAATTGTAAAGGACATTTTATACATATGTATTTATTTATTTATTAACTTGTTTACACCACAATTATTGTTAAATAGATAATATATTATTTATTATTTTGTCTTTATTTATTTATTATATTAAAAATAATTTTAAAGAACAAATTATGAACAATGAATATCTTATATCTATATCTTATATTTATTTGCCATATTTCATTTTATTGTATATATAGGCACTATATGAGTCAACGCCAGACTGCATTCCAATTCATCATGAAATGCACGTTGAATATGACAATAAAGCTTTATTATTATGAATTTTCAAGAAAGTCCAGAAAAAGGTTTCTCTTTTTTAGTACGACAGGTTAACTTTCAATGTGACCTTCTCCGGAGAACTTGCTTCAGTCGTTATACCTAACCGATAACGTCGTGGAAGTATTCCAAGCACATATAATAATGATATGCAGTAAACGTACCATTGAGCTTATTTGACAATTTGTTTTTCCAATGCTACACGACGCGTGTTGTTTCTGCCTACAGACACCAACCTGAACAGTTTATGCCCGTGTACCCGTCTTTACATGTGCACACGTACTCTTTTTCATTATCTTCTTTGGCCTTGCAGACTCCTCCGTTTTTGCACAGAGTCGATTTGCAAGGGGTGTAGCCTATGACAGATAACTCGATATATGTTTATACTACATCCACAATTAACTTGTAACATATATATATATATATATATATATATATATATATATATATATATATATATATATATATATATATATATATATATATATATATATATATATATATATATATATATTAGTGGTAATAGTAGCCACATTTTACATGGTGAGAAAATAGTATTTTAAATTAACGACGCATATGGGCTAAAAGGGTCAGGTTTTATGAGAAAACAATTGAATTTTTTGAATAATCCAGAAAATGGTTTCTCTTTTTTAGTACGGCAGGTTAACTTTTTAGGTGACCTTCTCCGGAGCATTGCCTTCGATCGCTACACTCAATCAAAATCGTCGTGGAAGTATTCCAAGCACATAGAACAATGTCTTGCAGGAAACGTGTCATTGAGATTACTAGACAAGTTATGTTGTCCAATGCTACTGACGCGCGTTGTTTCTGCCTACAGACACCCACCTGTACAGTGTTTGCCCGTGAACCCGTCTTTACATGTGCACACGTACTCTTTTCCATCCTTTTCTTTGGCTTTGCAGACTCCTCCATTTTTGCACGGAGCCGATTTGCAAGGGGTGTAGCCTATGACAAATAACTCGATATATGTTTATACTATATCCACAATTAGCTGTAACACTGATTGGTCCTATTTGTCGCTTTTCTCACTTCATGTGTAACACCGGCTACTCACACAAAATTATTTATATATATAGTATATGTAATATTATATATATATATTATATATATATATATATTATATATATATATGATATATATTTTATATATATATATATATTATTTAGTAATATATAAATATTTATATATGTAAAAATTTGTATTTTAAATTAACATAGCATATGGGTAAAAAAGGTCATTATATATTAGAAAACAATTGGAATTTTTGAATAATAGAAAATTGGTTATATTTTTTAGTATGAGGTTAAATTTTTAGGTACTTCTCCGGAGCATTCCCTTCGAGACTATTACCAATTCAAATCGTCTTGGAAGACTAAGCACTAGAACAATTTTTCTTTTTTCAGGAAATCGTTTTTCTTTTGAGATTACTAGACAACTTATGTTGTCCAATGCTACACGACGCGCGTTGTTTCAGCCTACAGACACCCACCTGTACAGTGTATGCCCGTGTACCCGTCTTTACATGTGCACACGTACTCTTTTCCATCCTTTTCTTTGGCTTTGCAGACTCCACCATTTTTGCACGGAGCCGATTTGCAAGGGGTGTAGCCTATGACAAATAACTCGATATATTTTTGTACTATATCCACAATTAGTAACACTAATTTGTTATATTTGTCGCTTTGATCACTTCATGTGTTACACCGGCTTACACATGTGGCCAAGAGACGATTTCGCTAATAGAGAAAAACAGTAGAAGGGGCAAAACTGCGAACACAACAAGGTAGGAAGAATCGTGGATGTTAAAATAGCTCATAAGAGAAGAAATAGACGCCCTGATTGCAGACAATGAAACACAGCTGGCTGATTCAATGGAATTTGTATGCATACCCTTGTATACAGATATTTGCTAGATAATACTTATATTTTAATAATATAATGCTCTACATACTAGACGAAATGTATTCAGGGAATGGGTGGATTTTAATAATCGCGAAATGTTAACATTTATTAGCTAGGATATTACCTGAGTGAATAATTCGAAGTGCAATAAATTCACAATAAACGACGTGCACAAAAAAGCGTTTGTTTTCAAAATGCGATTAGCGTCATTCATTTTATTTATCGAAAAGCAGTATACCCAGTTATTCATTCTAAGTCAAGAAATATCGTCTTGCCACACGTGAAGCGCGTAGTGACGGCGCCCGCTGTTTTAATATGCCTCGTTTATATAATAAAATGAGTCGACATCATAGTTTGCATAACAAATATCCAACACAATATTCCATGTTTGTGGTTATACGTTGAGTGTATATGTAAACAAAACATAATATTTCGTTTGGCCACGAAACTCACGTCATGGCTGAGAACGGGTTTGCTAGCAGTTACCAGTGAGTAAACGAAGTTACCAGTGAGTAAACGATAGGATCATGTTCCCTTCCCGCCCCAGTTTGTCTGTCACCTACCAACGAAGAGGGAGCACGTTTTACTATAACGGGTGCACGCCCGCATGTTGTTGTCCCACTCACTACGACCAGATTCAGGACATTCTATTATCTGTAGCTCTTTATCGGCACACTTCATATAGTGGTGGCACCCGTAGCATGACTGGTAGTGACCATCCATTCGACCGTGGCATGAGGCAAAACACGCTGGTCCAGTCGTCCGCCATTCAATTTGACCTAAGAGGGAAACGTAATAGCAAGTGTAGTACTAGTAATAACACTAATACATATGCCATGTCCTATGCGTTTTACCTTTTATAAATTCAATATTTATTATGTTTTGTAAAATTACTTATTTATTACGTTTTCTTCATAAAAAATATACTTTTTTATAATTGTATTTTATTTGTGTGTGCGCGTGAGTGCGTATGTGTAAATGTGTGCGTGTGCGTGCGTGTGTGTGTGTGTGTGTGCGTGCGTGCGGGCGGGCGGGCGGGCGGGCGGGCGTGCGTGCGTGCGTGCGTGCGTGCGTGCGTGCGTGCGTGCGTGCGTGCCTGTGTGAATGTATACGTGTATGTGGGTGGGTGTGTGTATGAGATATAACGGGAGCGTAAGTGAGTGTGGTTTTTTGTGTGTATCTGTATATTATTTACTCTCAAATGTTATGCATACCATATATATTTATATGTCCCGAGTGCCTATGTAATTTACCTGAAAACAATGTATTCGTATATTTATATTGACAATAATGATAACATGTGTGCATTACACATAAGCTAGATGCCTGAAAAAAAATATTTGTAAATAATAAAGGTTAGGAAAGCAATCACATTATAATTTGAATCATTGACACCGGACTAACTAGTATACATATTTATAGCACAATCCTCTTCGACTTCACAGGGTGGGATAATCATATATCTATGAAATCCTTTTTTACTTCAACACGTAAACAAATGTTTAGACACGGCTGATACCTTTACTTTAATTAGCATATTACAAATAAGTGTATGTTGTTGAATTTACAGGGTGGGGAACATTTGGCCAGTAACTCAAAGTTTACATACATAGAAAAGTGTTGAATGGTTTAACATGATCAGTACTGATAACATGCTAATTAGACGTATCAAATGGCACTTTCTGTGGCAATATTAGCTTTCCCAAATATGCATTGGTAACTATAATCTTAGCCGTTGTAGTTATCTCGAGTGCGTTCCTCCCTCTAGCGTAGAGATTTATAGTAGTATACCTTCAAAATACCAATATAATATATATATATATATATATATATATATATATATAATTTATATATATCTACTTTTATATATATATGTATATATATATATATATATATATATATGTATATATATATATATAAATTATATATATATATATATATATATATATATTAATATTTTGAAGGTATTGATATATATATATATATATATATATATATATATATATGTGTGTATAAACGAATAAGACAACAAATCTCGAAAGAACGGATACAAACTACAAGAAACCTACTTGAGTATACTGGAATTGAACGTCAGAAACTTCCAATCAAACCTTGGTGAACTACCTAATATGATCAACGAACTCAAGCCAACCATTGTGTCGTAGTGGATACCTTGTTGGACTCCACAGTGAATGATGTAGCCGCTTGCATCACCACTCTCGGTGACTTATTGTGCTGCCCCAAAGACAGAACGTATACAACTGGAGGTGTGATTGCTGTCTACTGCCAGGAAGGAGTTGTCATTTTCCATGTCAAGTACAAAGACCACGAAGACGTAGGAAATTATGTGGTTCTATAGTTTAATTAAATCTCAGAAGCTATTGGTTGCTGCAGCCTAAAGACAACCAAGAAGCAACAGTGATACAGATTCCACTATCTTGACAAAACGTATTCATTTCAAAGTCCAGTCTGTGACTTTGCACGGCGAGTTAAACTTCTACCACATGAATTGGCTTGGCAATCATACCAGTGATGCAGCTTGTCGAAGCACTCTAGAGATGCCAATTATCTTGGGCTGAAGCAGATTGTTGTTGAACCAACTAGGCAGTACCAAATCCTGGACCTCGTTGACTTACTTGTCCACCACTGCTACTATACATGCAACTGTGGACACATATGTTCACAAGCCTTTTCTAGAAAAGCTGGGCGTGCCCACCTATAACGTAAACCATACAGATGAAAGGGGTTGCGCTATGATAAAAACGACGCGTCGCATATTTAGGAAACTCAAGGGATATAACACACAGGAAAACAGAGGCAAGTGTGCAGAAGCCATGATGGAATATAGGCAGAGAAACAAACCTGAAGAACCTGTAACAACAAACTGAAGGAAGAACTCTCAGAATGAAGCCTTTGCAGCAAGAAGTGGTGGAATACTGTTAACCCTTTTACCGGAAGAATGGCCAGGTTTGTCAAAATATGTAAAAACATAATTTTGTTGTGTACACTACGGCAAAGGAACAGGCTGACAAACAAGTTCAGACTTTTGCTAATAAACAGCACACCTTGAGAATGCTAAAGAGCTTGCTCCAGAAGTTGCGTGGATTCCATCAAAATGCTAAGGAGAACATAAACATAATTTTCAGATTTAAATCAAATACACCAAGAGGCTTCTGAGAAACTTAAAACATATATAATTCCAAAATATTGTGAAATATATATAATTCCAAAATATTGTGAAACACATTTCATTACATGCAAATCCTACTTTAAATATTATCAATATTTATTGTTATCCTGAATAAATCACATAACAACAAAAACTTAAAACCTAACAAGGCTATTTGCCACACCAGATCACTTACAAAGTCCTAAAAGAGTGCAGCGCTGAACTAGCAAGACCTTTCTCATGTCTGTCTAGGTGGTGCTTCACACATCGAATGTCAAAGCCAATGGGTACTCTGTATTGTATGTGCTTTTGAATGTAAATTTACTATTAAAATACGCATAATTATATATATATATATATATATATATATATATATATATATATATATATATATATATATATATATATATATATATCGATACGAAATCCCATTGCGCGCATCGATCGGACGCGCGCACAAACCACTTCACACTTACTGATTTGGATTACTGAGGTATTACGGCGCTCGACTTGAATGACCCTGCGTTTGATTGGGTTCTTTGTAGCCGCTATGGTATTATGAGACCACGGGATGTGCACGTCTCTCTCCTGGACTTCTCCAACGCACAAATCTGAAAACAACATCATGCGATGATCGGGTGATCCAGTTTACAAATAGTCCTCGCTTTTGCAAAACTTCGTGAACATTCCATACAGTTTTCAACGTATGTACATTTTGGCCGTGAGGACTTTTAAATTATATTTAAGTCTGCAAGAGTAAGAGAGTGAGAGATAGAGTAACTTTATTCGCAACGCAGCATGTACAAGAACCAACATAAGCATAATAGTAAATTGTCAGCATGTTGCACTGCATGGCTGTAACTTAGGCTAAGAGCCCGTCTTCCAGTGACATCATCATTAAAAAATAACCATCATTACTATAGATATACATTACACGTTTGTAGTATTACAACACAATGCAAGAGGAGAATTATCAAAGTAAAATTACACATATTGTTAGACATCACCAAGACTGTAGTAATACAATGAATATATCAAGTATGCAGTTTGTCACTGTTTCTGGTGATATATGAGATTCTTGAACCAATTACAATATAAATTAGTAGAAGTATGTTTTTGTAATAAGCATGGATAAGCATGTACAAATCCAAACAAGATTTAGCATGACTTGTGCATGTTATAACTATGAAATAAAGCACTATGGAATGTAGCAACTTAATTGCATTCTTGACATCTAGGGTTTAAACATATTACTAGACTTTTGTAAGTGTCTAAGTAGAAAACACGTAACATTTGTTTAAACTTCAACCGGTGATTAACATTTCTTATTTGTTTATCAATTTTGTTCCATATTCTTGTAAAATTATGTTTAGGTAGCTTCAAAGAAAAGTTAGTTCTGGGTTTCTCATGAACAAGAAGCTTGAATTGTCTGGTTATTCTTTTATCTGTATCAACACTTTTTTCATTACAACATTTCTGAACGATTTAGGTAATAAATCATCTTCTAAATCATACATAAATAACGAAGCCTGCTGTTTAAATACATCTACGATTTTCAGTATTTTTGCAGACTTATATAAGGGTTCCGTATGACTCCTATATCCTTTTGTATTACTTATTCTTAATGCAAGTTTTTGTAAAATGTCTAGTTTATTTGTGTTTCCGTTACCCCAAGTCTGTATACCATATGTTATATGACTGTGAATTAGAGTATAATATAATGATTTTAGTGATTTATGTGGTAAGATATGTTTCACCCTATTTATTGCAAAAATGGCTCGAGATATTTTCGTGCTGATTATATTAATGTGTTCTTTCCATGTTAAGTGCTTATCTATATATATATTCCTAGGAATTTTACGGATTCATCTTTATTATATCTGCCAATCTGGTTAATAACTTCATTGTTTATTTCGACGCTGCCTTTTACTTCATTGTTACTATTTTTAGGACTAAAGATACAATATTGTGTCTTCTTAACATTCAAACACAGTTTGTTTGCACACAGCCAATTGTATATATTTTTTAATTCGTGGTTTAGTGTTAGGGTTAAATTATCAATATCACAATCTGAATGATAAATTGTTGTATCATCAGCAAAAGATAATAAGTTAAGAGAGGTCGAATTTGATATATCATTAATATAGATGAGAAAAAGCACAGGTACTAATATGGATCCTTGTGGTACTCCATGAGTTAAAGTTATCACTGGTGAGTTGCACTCATTCATTTCAATGTACTGTTTACGATTAGAGAGGTAACTGGAGAACCATTTATTACTGATGCCTTTAATTCCATAATGACATAATTTATATAGCAATACATCATGATTAATAGTGTCAAATGCTTTGGATAAATCAAGAAATACAGCCATTGTAATATCTTTAGAAAGTTTGTCATTTGCATCTGCTATGTCTTTGAGTAAATGCAATATTGGGTGTATAGTGGAATGTTTAGAGCGAAATCCATATTGATGTTTATATAGCTCTCAGCTGGGAATGTTGAGTTATTTTCCTGATATTCTCGTGAAGAAATTGTCATATAATCAGCCTAAGGTGGATTTATTATGAGAAGCCCTGAGCAAAACACATAACAAATGCGAAACATATCAATTGTCTACATGATCTGTTAGCAGAAACTCTGCCAACATAGCTTAATAAAAATTCAATCGCAAACTGAATTCTCAACGTGACACGGTATGGTATGTTTAACAAAATATAAATAATAATTTCCCTGTACATCGGGAAAACTCCGAAAACAAAAATATAAACATCAAAATAAACCACACTTGAATTTCATTTATACGATTAGTACGTATATAATCAGTACAAATACCTTCAAATATCTCTTCCCGATTAACAGGCGGTTTCATCTCTAAAATATATAATTCAAAAATATTGTGAAACACATTTCAATACATACTTTAATATTATCAATCTTTATTGTTATCCTGATTAAATCACATAAAAACAAGAACGTGTCCTTTGTACTTTACAAATTATAAATATACATCATATAATGTTGCAAATCAACTTAACGTATATTTCATCAAGGAAATGAATCGGCAATTTTGGTTCTACGGATGCTAATTTAGACGGCGCATACTGCGGCAGCAACTCTCGTCACTGTTTCAATTTCCGACTTTATTTGACCCAAACACACGCACACACACACACACACACACACACACACACACACACACACACACACACACACACACACACACACACACACACACACACACACACCACACACACACACACACACACACACACACACACGCACACACGCACGCACGACCACGCACGCACGCACGCACACACCACCACACACACACACACACACACACACACACACACACACATTATAATATAATATAATATAATATTATAGTCGAACTATAATATAAACAGCACAATATTAATAGTGATGCCGCGTGCAGCGACTAGATTAAAACTAAAATAGACATATTGCAAGGCGCCCAATCGACGGTTGTACGGTGATTACAATTTATAGTCAAGCAGCCAGTAAAGTAGAAACATTAAGAATACATAGCATACGTAAATATAATTTGGCCTAAATTATGAGGGCCCTTTCAAAACGTGTTTAATAATTTACCAAATTGTTTGATGTGTACGTGTTCGGAATGTCATTCTACATCACTTTCGGTACAAAGGTTTCTGATAGTATTCTTTTTAATTGTGTTTTAGGGCAATTTAATGCCGTGAAGTCGACGTAAATAACACGATGTGACAGGGCGTGAGCGGTTAGCATAGATGCACCATGACTGCAAAGTCACAGACGATGTCTTGCGATTTGCGGATATGTAGATTTATTTGTTTTAAGTTTAAATTGATAAAATATTGCTCATTGTTTTCTATATTTCGACTTCGCAATCAGTGATCCCGAACAAAAATTAGCATTGTGGGGAACGGAGAACCAATAACTGGCTGCCTGATTCAGAATCACAAAGTGCAGTGGGTATTAGGATCCCTGTGTAAGACTTTCCTTCACAATCCTACCCTTTAGCAAAAGAAACTGTCATTATAAAAATAGGATTAAGTTAGGAATCCTCCTCTTCTGTCATTGGCTGCAGCATAACCGTTTCCAGAGCAACGTCACTATTTTCAATGTGCATGATGGCTATTAAATATTCAAAATAATAGTTGCCCGGTTACTAGACTAGGGTCAAATTGCTTCTTTCTCTTCTCCATTTTCCCTCTGTTTTCTGGGCATCAGCTTTCTTTGCCAATTTTTCATCACCTATTTTCCCTCCTGACCAGCTCATATACTCCTCTTAAATTTCGTCATAGAACTTTCCTTCACTCCAACCTCCACTCTCATTTCGTCAAGTGTCTTTTTTCAGCTCTCTTAACTCCCTCAATTATTCTTACCAGGTTGTTTTTCGTAAATGTGGACCTTCCCCTGTTGTTGCTCTGTTAGAGCTATCGTCTCTAGTGCATTCATGTATACCGGGGTAACACACGAGTTTTTTCTCTGGCTGTAATCCTCCTAAGAATCTACATGTTGGTATTTGTCATAGTCTTTGCCGATAGATTTGGGATATATATAATATATATATATATATATATATATATATATATATATATATATATATATATATATATATATATATATATATATATATATATATATATACATATATCCCCTTCTATCGGCAATATATATATATATATATATATATATATATATCCCAAATATATCGGCAAAGACTATGACAAATACCAACATGTAGTTACTTACGAAGATTACACGGGCAAAACTTGAAGGAAAGACGAAGGGGTGTTAGGAGATAGAGCATATCATATCTATATACGTAAATGAAATGTGCTCAACTCGTGTGTTACCCCGGTATACATGAATGCACTAGAGACGATAGCTATATATATATAATATATATATATATATATATATATATATATATATATATATATATATATATATATATATATATATTACTCACTTTCTAGGGTCACTATTTCGGGCGGTATTATATTTTTCGGCAAGGGTATCACACAAAAACTAAAATCGGGATGTATTCGACGACATGTTTATTTCCTGAATTTCATTGCTGTATACCAAATTTGAATAATAGGTAATACGCGTTCTGTCATCAAAGAAGCAGACCCCCAAAATGGAGATTTCAGAATGTTATTACAATGTTTCTCTAAGTCAAGAAAATGTCCCAAACAGTTCAGTTACCAGCAGAAACAGTTGTCAGTAGCTGGTGTGTGACCCACGTGATGCAATTACAGCCTCGCAACGGCGTATCATGCTTGCAATGAATCTCTGGATGGCTGTCATCTCAAGATTGTTTCCCTCTTCAGTGAGGACATTTCCTAGTTCCGCGAGAGTTCTTGGTTGGACCGGACTTCGCGCAAAATCGCCACCTGTAACATGTTCCAAACATGCTCGATCGGGTTGAGATGAGGTGAGCGTATTGGCCAGTCCACATGGATGATGGTCTCATGCTGGAAATAATCCTCAACCACTCTGGCACGATGAGGTCGAGCGTTGTCGTCCATGAGGATGAACCAGCTTAGGGTCTGACGTAAACGTCCAGGATCTCATCCCTGTAGCGTACGCCGGTCATCATGTCTCTCATCCCGATGTGCAGGTCTGTTCTTCCACCTCTGCTGATACCAGCCCATACCATGATGGAGCCTCCATCAAAGCGGTCATGTTCGGAGATGTTGGCATCTTGAAATCACTCACCACGTCTTCTCCATACTTTAGCATGTCGATCTGTAAAGTCAAGACAGTACCTATACTCATCGGTGAAGAGTACATGATCCCAATCATTATCAGTGAAGTTGCAGTGATCTTGTGCACAGTCCAGACGCGTCTGTTTGTGAAATCGGGTCAAGGAGATGAGAATGCATGCTGGGTGGGTGAGCCATACGTCTGGACATGATTTCATTATCTGGTTAACTCTCTCTGACTCACACCAAAGACGTTGTGAAGACCCGCATTCCAGCATGCCCATAACCCTGGCCAATTCGTCGATGGTCAATCGACTACGTTGATGTTGAGAAGGCATTGAGGACCTCAAATGCGGTAAAACTATTCTTGAAACTGACGCTAACCTTTCAACAACAATAATGTCTCAGCAAGCCAGTACAGAGGTTGTCAAGTTGCACGTGCATACCCTGACCTCAAAGGCGCATGGTGATCACTCAAGCGTATGATTAGTGCTATTATCCAATTAGTGTAAATATATATATTTCAATATGGGGTCATTGAAAAATGTTATCCTACAAAAAATGTATGATCTTTAGCAATTGTTGTGTAATATATATATATATATATATATATATATATATATATATATATATATATATATATATATATATATATACAGTTTGCTTGGGTATTGCGTGGCCCCCACCAATGCTACATCCTGTATACGCCACCGTTCGCACTGCACACTCAATTCAGACAACGTCATCGCCTTTGCCGCCTGCAGTCCCGATTCGTCTGATATGCGCTAACAGGCTTACGCCCTGTGACATCGGCTTATTTACGTCGACTCGACGGCATTAAATTGATATAAAGCACTTTTTTAAATGATGTCCGACATCTTTGTACCGGTGAGTGATGTAGACATTCCGAAAAAAAGGTTATAAAACGTTTTGAAAAGGCCCTAGTAATTAGGCCAGTAAACTGATAGCTTACCCAGAATTAATAGTCAACCAGTGCGCTTAAAATACAAATTCGGACGCTGTTCAATTACGAATTACGACATTGCAGACAAACATTGTTTAAGCTATAATCAAGGAGCCTATAGTATAATCCTAAATTACGCTTTTGCAGACAAGCATGATTTCAGCTATACTCCTAAAATATTGTAACACAATGTCAATTATAATATTCACCACTTACATATACTGATACAAACTCACATGTTGTAGGTAACAGTGAATTAAAACAAAATTGTTGGCGGGAATACAAATGTAACGGTGATGGTTAACAACACGAAACAGCATAGTCCTCAGTAGTCCAGCTTGACCGACTGTCGGTTTGCTACGGAATTACGCCGACAGTCTGGTGACATATCACGGATAATCCTGCCGTAATTCTTATTTTATAAACAACTGGAAATGTGTATTTCTAGTTATTGTTGTATTGTTGTAAGATTAATTTTTAATAGTTTTTTTTATTATACTGCGTTATTATTATTATAAAACAGTATCGTTATTTAATTTGTTATTTCATATTCGGCCTGAGAACCAATCAGCGTTTCTGCCATAATCTGGGGAATTCCGCCCTGGCGGTTATAACTGCAGCCCAATAAAGTTGCATTCTAACATCCGCCATGTTTAAAATAAAACTTCCAGTAAACCAGCATTCCCCATACACTATATATTGTTTTCCTCAACCACCTACCAACTTATGTTCACATAATACGCCATTTTAAGATAAAAAGGTGCAAAAGACGAAAAATGACCTGGCGAGTCTCGTCAATAATAATTCACTGATTGGTTTAGACCTCGATGAAGGGATTTCCAATGAAAAGCGCTGTCAGACATGCGCAATAATTCGTTTCCGGATGCACCGTTGCCGCCGTGGTTTTTATCTGTAATCATCGTCATCTTGACTGATGTGGTATGTTTGATAGACATTTGTGTCGTGAAATCGTTGCGATGTATGTGCTGAGACGATATTCCGTTGCAATGATGAATACACGGTTTTGACTACGTAGTGAAACGTCGATTGTTGTTTGACTTGGGCTTGGCTATCAGACATGGCTACTCAGCATTTTCATTCAATAATTCACTACCGTAAGATATGCAGATTTCATGGATGATGTGGGCATGTTCAAGTGCTAGATTGCCTAGCACTTGAACATTGATTAATAATAAACAAAACTTGTTAATTTGTTTCCACATTATCGAAGCGATATGTTATCAGTCAGTAATGCTGTTACACTACCCCAGGCAATGCCTAGGCTAAGAGAGAAGTTACCATAGTCTTACAAAATAATCAGCTTGCCTTTTAGAGTAATTGAATAAATATATCAAACAAATTGTATGTTTGTAACAACGGTAGCTGCTAATGTCTCGGTTTTAGTTGTTGGTTCGATTCCAACAGGTATTGCACTCTGTGCAAAATTACCCCTGGCATGGGCGTATTGACCGAAACATTGCATATCATAATGTAATTTGATTGATGACGATATTTAATATAAATTCCACCTATGGAATATTGTTTTACATTTAATTCGTTGAATATTAATATATTCCATTCATCACGTAGTAGTAATAGGAAGGACATTAAGTACAGGTGTAATAGTAATATATTACATTGCAATGTAATCGACTCCATGACTATGTCTACAGGTGTTATGGTTATCATGACTGTACTAATACCGTAGATTTAAAACAAATCTTAGTCATAGTTGATTACACCATTTCTAAGTGATCCTCCATTTGAATACTAATCATAACTGATCATATTTATGGTCTTGCTGTATTCATTATAAATTGTAGCTTCTGAAGTCAATCTTTATTTCTAGCATATGTAAAGCTGTGCAATAGCCAACCAATATTCTAAAATGTTACTATATTACAGAGGCTAGAAGACAAATTATACACTTAGATACATGTCTTGCATTTCAATAATTTATTGTACTGTTTCTAAAATATTATTGTGGTTTTAATGTCTTCAGTGTAGAAACATTGTAGAACAAATGGTTATATTATTGTATTGTTTCTTACATATTATATATGTGTGTACGAGCAGCGTTCGCACACTAATTGCAGTGTAGCTGGATGAGAAGTTGAGATAGTGTTTGATTAATCAAGTCTGCCAGGGAAGCAGTGTTAAGTGCTTTGAGTAGTTCTGAGGACTAGTTGCTCTGCTAAATACGAACTAATTTTCAAGATTATGCCATTAAAGTATACGTTTGTGTTCTTTTGTTACATAATTTCTAACGGGGCGGCAGAAGTACTGTTCTATCCTAGTGTCTGCAGAAACTCCCAAAATGTAAAATAATTATAGTCAATGTCGATATTCGTGTCTGCCAAAACTGGTTACCTTTGAACACTGCACATCACCTTTCACCACACCGGTTGTTTCCAACCTTCAAGATACCCATTTATCAATGTATTTTACCCAACAGTGCTAATTACTGAAGAATACACTTTGCAGCAGGTGTCCTTCTGTGTTGTGACTGTAACCACACCTTTTGTTTACACAGAGCCATAGCTTAAATTAACACCTGATAGTAGTGACCACAGGTTTTTAGTCAGGCTCGAACCTGGCACCTGGCCAAAGTGATGTCCAGATTGTCTTGAGTTGAGGTGTCACATTTCTTCACAAAATCCTACATTTATTAGCATTATCTCTTCTGAAGATAGCATATGCATTTTGTTATGGATTTGCTGGCTTAGTTTAACAAACAATAGATTGTGGCTTTTACCTCTAACAGTGGATAGAGGTTTCTGATCGGGAAAGTACGCCCCATGAGGGGAAGTCTTTGTGCAACTATTTTTAGAATAGCTGGTTATGTAGATAGGTAAAAAAACAGACCGACAACATATGCTATATAATGCTATCAGTGGCATGTGTAATTGTCGTTTCGGCCAGGCAGACATACTTTCTGCCCTATTTCTGCACTGGCAGGGTAGAAATACCTTTCAGCCTGGCAGAAAACCAACCTTGCCCATAAGTTCCTCTATTTTCCAGTCTTGTCTGTTTTAATGTTATCAGTGTCCAAACATTTTAGAAATTGTTATGTAGACAGGTACAGAAGGAGACTAACAACGTATTCAATAAAAATTACAAATTTGCCAATCCATTGTATGTATTTTCTATTGTCGCACTATTTCAGCCCTGACAGTGACCACAACTGCCTACCCTATTTTTGCCCAGCAGAAAACCAACCGTGTGAAATGAAAGTGTTAGTGAGTATTGACAACTATAATTGACTACCTGCACAAAATGTATTATTCAGCTAGAAAAATGTGTTATGCAAGCAAGTACAACATAGGCCTAAGCAAGGTGAAACATTATGCACGGAAACTAGTAAACTATTTATGTAGTGTGTGTGTGTGTGTGTGTGTGTGTGTGTGTGTGTGTGTGTGTGTGTGTGTGTGTGTGTGTGTGTGTGTGTGTGTGTGTTTGTGTGTTTGTGTGTGTTGTGTGTGTGTGTTGTGTGTGTTGTGTGTGTGTGTGTGTGTGTGTGTGTGTGTGTGTGTGTGTGTGTGTGTGTGTGTGTGTGTGTGTGTGTGTGTGTGTGTGTGTGTGTGTGTGTGTGTGTGTGTGTGTGTGTGTGTGTGTGTGTGTTTTGTGTGTTTGTGTGTTTGTGTGTTTGTGTGTTTGTGTGTTTGTGTGTTTGTGTGTTTGTGTGTTTGTGTGTTTGTGTGTTTGTGTGTTTGTGTGTTTGTGTGTTTGTGTGTTTGTGTGTTTGTGTGTTTGTGTGTTTGTGTGTTTGTGTGTTTGTGTGTTTGTGTGTTTGTGTGTTTGTGTGTTTGTGTGTTTGTGTGTTTGTGTGTTTGTGTGTGTATATATATGCGCATCACACATGCATTTATGTGTTGAACATTCATGTTGTTTGGAATGATTCATCACCACCTAATTCCTTTTCTTCCATCTGTCTACCAAACGAAATTAAAGAATGAAACCTTAATAACAATTGGACTTGGCAGCTAGATTACTTAGCACACAAAAAAAACATCATATATTGCCAACGTTTAACCTAGTTCTGGGCTTTATCATCTTTTTTGTCTTTTTACAAAAAGAACTATGAATACACTTAGATATATGTCAGTGTTCATGTTTAACCAAAAGCACACTTTTCCATCCACTTACCTCATTTGTCTACGTATCTGCGAGTTTATCATCGGTAACACGTGCGGTATTACGACATTGTTTGCGACATCGTTTACTTTCGTTGACCGGAGAGTTCCGATGGTAAAAATAGATCAACTCTTGGGAAACTCCAGAGTCGTTATTTGTTGCAAATTTATATTTGATCAAATAACGGATAAATCCACAGAGTGGTAGGAAGTATACTAATAAGCAAATATTCTTGCACAAAGACAGTATGCTCAACCAGGATATAATTCAATGATCGGGTAGTTGTATTCTAATTATTGTAGTATTTATAAATGGTGTAACTTGCGGGACTGTTCTGTTGTTTATTTGCTGAGGTTTCGACCGAGGCTGGCCGGGGTGGTAGCGGAAACACTTGGCCGCTGTTCTGTGACTGGGCACTAACTTCTCATGTTGTCGAGTATGCTTCCATCATATTCGAGTATATGCAACATTACTATATAAGGTATTATAATAATATCGGTACCAATGTGTAGGTAATTACACTGTCTTTCAAATAAACACAACTTGTAGCAGTAAGAAATGAACCCTTAAAAAGTTACGTTACGTAATATATCATGTTATAGTAAAACATTGATATACTGGCACACCTGTTGTATTATGGTCAACTTTTTTAATTAATGAGAAAGCATATCTACATCCAATGTGAAGGTAATTATAATTATATTCAATAATAAAACACCTACGCCCCAAAAACTGACACCCCTGTCATTATTCGGAATCTGACCTACTTTTTCTGAGGAACCAGGGGCTTTACACCAAAAATGGCTGAGGGCTAAAGGGTGAATTGAGTACTTCTAGGACCTCTACTGTTTTATATAATGTATGAATCACATCAATATATATTATATGTATAAAGTATACGGCTACGTATTAAAAAGTATCAACATATGTAGCAAAATGTATGTAATTTTAGTCAATGTTGCGTTTATGTAATATAAAAATGTGTTTAGGAATCTACCAGGAAAGCAAATTATAAGTTCATAATGTATGGCATTTACTTTCAACACACCTATACAATATTTTCATTATTGTATATTGTTAACAATAAGCGAACACATAATTAATGAATCATATAACATGAAGATATGACATGTGTTTCATTTTATTAAAATGCTAATTTGTTTTAGAACAAGCATTTGCTATTTTTCAGTATTTCTTACTTCAGTTCAGATTTGTATCTATGACTAAACCCCAAACTTTATAATTATTAGACATGTCAATATTTACGTTGTCTACCTTGAGAGTAGTAAGACTTATTAGTTTAAGGCCTTGGCAACAGCAATGTTCAAATGCAATCGTTGTACAGTTTTTAGTAGTATCCAAGCAGTATTAATCCCTATGAGTTGATCACTAGGGGGGCCATTCTCCAAAAATGTCTGACAACTGGCGTTGCAAATGCAATTTTCTTCATAGTTTTCAATTTCTGTTAAACTCGGTAGCTACAACGTATATACTCTGAGGAATTAATTGTCAAACTATTTTCATTTAAATCTGAGAATTAACCAAACGGCAGCTGTATAATTACAAAATTGTATTATCACGTGTTACGCCAGGTACCAAGGTTTCATGCTCGTTTAAGCGTGATTAATAAATATTAAAAATATATTTGAAACGTGTTGCTTTTATTCGATATGTATTTTGTTATTCTTCATGCAAACGTTCAATTATGTTTTTTTAACACATAAACCCTGAAAATGTGTTTGTGGTCAAGGAATGAATTTTTTTTTATATGTTTGCAAAACAAGTAATGTGTATTTAACACATATACCACATCAACATGATTTTTTAAACGGCAAACATGTTTTCACGGCTGTTGATTAATGTTGTCGTGCACGTGCACTCCTTTGTGCACGCCCACCACCACAAGTGCGTGACTGGTCTTTGGGATTCGGGTGTGTTTGACGTTTGGCTGTTGTCTTTATCCACCCATCACATTTTCCCAGACAAATGTAAATTTTGTTGGCATCCTAACACAAGCTTTTATAACAGGACTTGTCTCTGACATAAAGGTAGGATTCTTTCATCGTGATGCAGTGTACATTCATGATGTTTGGCACTCGGTGCTGTTGCCATCTATCAGCCTGGTTTTTCGCATTGTGAACGTCATTAAGTAAGCGGACTGGATTTCTTCACCATTGATTGAAACGAAATTTTCTGCAAAGTTCATTTGCACGGTACACCTCTCCTCGTTAAGATCACCCTTGATCTCATGCACCATAGCGTATGATTTGTGACGAATTATTTGTGTTTGATAAAGACCGGGTATTCCTGGGATAACTTGTTCTTGAAGTCCGCAGCATCCTGAGTCACAAAAGAGATCTTCTTGTCACCGTTTTCCATACGGATTCTTTTCCATTCTGACAGAGTGATTGAATCCGTGATGTTATGCAGTAGGGCATCGACGACTTTTGTTTCATACTTCTCCACAAAGTGGTCAGGATCAACATCGTCAAAACGTGCAAGCGCATCAATCAATTAATCAATCAATCAATTTTATTTCGTAACAACAACAAGAATACATTATACATCTACATGAGCAATCAAAACAAAAAAGCATTGTTACGTGGTGGTCACATGGCACATAATGTGCCGTCTTCCTGTGACCCCAAAACATAAACTTATGAAGTACAGATACATATATACTTACACACGTAGAATTACGAAATCGCTGTTCTCAATATAATCTATTTGACAATATAATTTATTTGAAAACGGACTGGGGGAATGTTTTTAAAAACGAATGTGATAATCTTTTGTAAATCCAAACAGTTTGTCTTTTTACATACACGATTTTAGTTACACTCTACACATCTGGGATTTAGGCAGTGCACATGGTTAAGGTAGCTAGATAAATAGTGTTTATATATCAAATATTTGAATTTATGTCGGGATTTGAGATTTTGAATCTTATAATCAAAGTTATTCCATAGTTTTGTAAAATGATGTAAAGGTAACTTAGAAGAAAATGTGTTCTTTGCTTTCCTGTACGTATATGGTTGTGTTGTCTGGTAATTCTGATGTTAATGGCTAGATTATGTGTTGGTATGTAATGTTCGAAGGATTTAGGCAGTGTTTTATGGTAATGGTCAAACATAAATAATGAGACATGCAACTTGTGTATATAAGTTATTTTAACTATATTTTCAGATTTAAAAATAGGATCGGTGTGATTTCTATATCTTTTGTTGTTAATTATTCATAATGCACGTTTTTGTAAGGTTTGCAATTGTATTACTGTGTTTCCTTTTACCCCATGCATGCACTCCATAAGTTTAATGATTTTGAATTAAAGTATAATGGAGAGTTTTTAAGGCATTATGTGGCAAGAAATGTTTCAGTCTGTTAATTACAAAAATTGATCTAGATATCTTAGCACTGATTATATTTATATGTTTTTTTTCCATGTTAAGTGTTTATCAATATGTATTTCTAAAACCTAGACCGATTCGTCTTTGTTATCCTTTCCAATATTTTCATTTTTTATTTTGATACAGTTATTTACCTGATATTTGTTATTCGGTGGGTTAAATATGCAAAAAAAGTATTTTAACATTCAATGCGAATTTATCTCCATATAAGTAATCGCACATATGTTTAAATTTGTGGTTTATGTTGTTAATTAAAGTATCAATATGAGGACCTGATTTGTTAATAGTTGTGTAATCAGCAAAAGACAATATATTTAAAGATAGATTAATTATATCATTGATATAAATCAGAAATAAGATATATCCAAATACGGATCCTTGGGGCACTCCAGTTGTTATGTTTTTCTTAGAAGACTTACATTTGTGTATTTCAGTGTACTGTGTTCGATTGGATAAGTAACTGGCAAACCATTTATTACTTAATCCCGAATTCCATAGAAATGTAATTTGTACAGCAAAATGTCATGGTTTATTGTATCAAATGCCATTGGATGGTCCAGAAACACAAGCAATGTATGGTCTTTTGTTATTTTATCATTTGCAATTGAAATGTCTTTAGCAAATGCAATATTGGGTGAATTGTAGAGTGTTTTTCTCGAAACCCATACTGATGTTTATACAAAATGTTATATTTGTCTAGAAACACCATCAGTCTATTGCATAACAATTTTCCCATTATTTTAGAAATCGCAGGTAAGATATTTATAGGTATATAATTGTTAAACATTTTGGTGTTACCTGATTTGTAAACGGGTACAACTTTAGCAGTTTTCAAGTGTTCAGGAACAGTTCCCGTGACAATGGATTGATTTAGGGTATGCTCAAGCGGAGTGGTCATTTCACGTATTGTCGCTTGTAGTAATTTAGTGTATATACCAGCGAAACCTTCCGTGGATTTAGTTTTTTTAAATTACGTACAATAAATTATATTTCAGTTTTTGTGTGTAGGATGCATGAACAAATTGACGGGATAGTTTCCCTTTAGGTATTCTTGGAAATGCTTAACAAGAACACCTACTGAATCATTTATTGTAGTATCTATTCCAACAACAAAAATATTAAATTCTTTTGTGATATGTTTCATATGTGTTTCCTCATGTCCATTTATGATGAAGGTTTCAGGGAACTTAGATAATTATTTTTGTTTATGCATTGCTTGACGTAGTATAGCCTATATTTCTTTAAAGCTAGGTTTGCGTACTTCTAGCATGTCTGCATAATAAGCACTTTTTGCTGCTCGTTTGACCTTATTAAAAACTCTACAATATTCGTTGTATTTATTTATCGCTTCAGGGCTAGATCTACTTAGTTTCCTTCGAAGTAACTTTGCTTTATTTAGCGACGAAGTCAATACACCCGAGGTAATCCAAGGTTCTCGTTTAAGATATATATATTCTTAACCTACACGTATTTAACTGGGCAGGATATTTCGAAACGTGATTTGTATATTATCATGACGTTATCATAAGCTTCATTCACATCAGCTGTGGCTAACACAGTTGAGAAATCGGCCTTATGTAATTGATTTCTAAAGGATGCAATGTTTCTTTGGTTCAACTGTCGTACCTGCCTATATACTGGTTTTTGGGGACGAGGTGTACCATATATTATATGAAATATGGCAAAGTGATTGGTTATATCAGTGATTATAATTCCCGATTCATGATTAGGGTGACCAGGATGTGAATATATATGATATAAAAGTGTTGCAGAGTTTGACGTTATTCGTGTTGGTTTGGTAATATACGGCATAAACCCTTGGGATATTATATTAACTATGAAGTAATTTTTTGTGGGTAACAAAGTTTAACAAATTAATGTTGTAATCACCCATCAAATAAGCAATTTTATTTTCATTTGATATCTTATCCTGTATTTCTATTGCTCATAAACATATATATGTCTACATGGGAGCTGAATTAGGAGGATATACTACACCTACTATAATTGGTTTGTTTTTATTATTTTGAACTTAAAAGTATATATATATATATATATATATATATATATATATATATATATATATATATATATACCAACTCCACCATGCCCATCATCATTTTGCAATCTAGTGTTAAACAGTTAACTGTGGTATCCATTTATATTGTATTGCTGAGAATCCCGAATTCTAGATATTGTTGTTAAGTTATACAATTTGAGGCCACCTGATGATAAGTTGCAAAATAATTCTTGCACAGAATCCCAGTGCGCTTCTAAGCTGCGAACATTTATACATACCATTGGTAAAGAAACTTTATCACTCTGGAAAGCGTTTGAGAATTCAACCGTGGTCAAATATTTACACTCATTGGGATTTAAAGAAAGGGGTGAGTCATTATATATATCATCTTCATTATAATTAATTTCAGTATATAAATTTGCAAAGTCAAAGTCTCCATTTGTTTGGATTCGGTCTAAGTTAATAGTGTCATCCATTTAGAAAAACTATAGAAGGTATCATCTTAAACCAATTACCCCAGTCCGTCGTTATTATATTACTACCAGTAGCGACATAAATTAACTTATGAAAACAGCAGTAATGCCAAACAATAGTTAGATTACAATATTCTGCGTAGCGTGGCATCGTAACGTTTATAGTAATTATATGTGTAATAGTAGACAACAATAAAAGTATACGTATATATATATATATATATATATATATATATATATATATATATATATATATATATATAAGGGAACACAAATAGTAAGGACAGCAAACTGGCTGGACTTCCACTTGGTATGAAATAATTATATTATACGCATTACCCAGTGTTTTCATTTTCAGAGCGAAGTTTGTGTGTTTGAAACACAGACAAACCATCCTCTGAGCATACTTCATAAGCTGGATTTCGTTGGGTTTGCTCTTACAGAAGACCCTGAAGCTAATCTTCTTCCGGGGATTCCTTCCTGCTTCTTTTCCTTTCCAATCTTCATACAATCTTTCTTGCCATACAGCGTTATGTGATCTCACTAGGACAAATTTCACCTGTTGTTCCCTCCTCTCGGCTTTCATTCTGTGTATAATATTCAAGGCTTTGGCTTACGCATATTTGCCCCTGTATGTTTGCCTCTGTGAAGCAAACCTGCCCAGCTTATTAGATGATATGCGTTGTTTTGTGGAGGACGTTGACGTCGTTAGGGCATCTTTGAGAAGAATTTCTGCACGCGTCAGACATTTCCGTATCTTTTTGTTTTTCATCGGGCTGAGGCCGTGTTCTCTCATCAAATCATGGCCTCTCCTTACTGGTTTCGACATTAGCCGTGATAGCGGAGTTCTCGTAGTTTCGTTGGTCTTATTCGTGTAAATAATCAGCTGAGTATTTTGCTTCTGTTTCTGGAAACGCCAAAGTTGGCGCCTGAGTTGGATGCATTCGGCTTTTGCCGCCTTAAGTTCATCACAGATATACACTTGATTTGAGAGAAAACAATAACCACCAGTAACAATCATAACGCGGGTATAGGACATCTTGCCGTTATATGCAAATGTGCTGATTGGTCCATGCTCGAGTGGTCTATAGAGAAAACCACATGTGCACAAATTGGATAACGTTGAGGACACAGACTCTGTCACACTATCTTGCGACCATGAACTATAACTCCAGATGAATGCTGCCGACGTCGATGTAGACAGTTTTATTTGAATTGTGTTATTTTAACTATGACTTCTATTAAAGACTACCCTAAGCGCAAGTTATGTAGACATTTAAAGTAGATAAATAAGTTAACTACGTTAGTTTCACCATCATATATATTTTAAAATATCGGAGAGTCAAGGTGTACTGCGTATTGCATGTATTTATAGGATGTGTAACGAATATCGCGTAATTTCCAACACTGCAACAAATATGCAAAACAGTCGGTCATTCAAGCGAAGAAATGTTTCACATTATGTAAAAGTGTCTGCTGGACGCATCGCTGTGGTGTTTCAGTGAACAGCCGCTTAAACAAAGATAGCAAGTATATAAGACAAACTTACAGCAACTGATCGCGACTAGCACCATCACTATCACCACGGTGTATCCGCGAGGTGCCATTGAACGACGTTGGTGAAACTAAGTACGATGTACGTACCAAACAGTCGACGTAACAAAACTTCCGGTCTGATTGTTCACTACTTCTAACAGTGCAATCGGGCGCTATACTGCACGAAACCGCGTAGTTAATATCAAGCGATAAAGCCAGGGTTCCGCTGTTGCGCTTACATTTATACGGGTGTTATATTGTATCCTGGTGATGTTTGAGGCATATATAAAGCATGCCATTTGACACTACTAGGTCAGGTGGTGTTCATTAATATCCAGTAGTCAAACACGTTTCTTTCGATGTCGAAACACGACCGGTATATTTATAATATGTAATAAAACTAGATTCGCAGAGGGGACTCACATATAAGCCAAATAGTGCAGGCATAGATAAAGACAGCGCAAAGAAATTAGCCAAGAACAATGCGGAAAACCCTTCTAAATGTGGGTATAAGTTTATAAATATGATTGTGTACATGCAAGGAGCATTGCAAACAAAATAAATTCAATAAACAATTATGATAGAAGATACTGACGATTGGTATGCTATATTCTCTGCACTTATCATTCCGTTGGTTTACGACGTGTATGTGGTCTGACGTTGAGTACCCGCTTATGTAGCCGGCTTGTTCTCATGGCTGGTTTTCGTCGAGTGTCTTATTTAGCCTTTTCGTTTGTACTTTCGTGAGAACTTTATATATGTTTGATAGCAGACATATCGGTCTGTAATTCTTGAGGTCTTTCTTATTCCCCTTCTTGAAGAGTATCATCATCTTAGCGTTCTTCCACGCTGTGTGTGTATTCGTCTTTCTGATAAGTATTTAGTGTAAAGCATAGCAAGTGTCTTCGAGATAGTATCTTCTCCTGCTTTCAACGTCTCGATGTTTATATGGTATTTGCCTGTTGCTGTGCCACTCTTCATATCTCGTAATGCTGCTTCCACCTCCCATGATGTTATATCTGGTACCTCTTTTGGGTCAGCGTGTATTATGGTATTCTATTCACTGTCGTATAGCTCGGTGTAGAATTTCTCTGTTCGTTCTCTGATCTTATCTTGATCACGTATTTTTCTACCCTGTTTGTCCGTGAGTGTGATCAGTCTGTATTGGCCTTTCTTGATGTTGCCCATTCAACCAAGGTGTCACCTCTTTCGTTTCTCAATCCGAGCCCAAATGTGGCCGTTGCCGTTTCCGTAGCGTTTGATCTTTTCCCTAATTGAGCATTGAAGTCTCCCATTACTCTCGTGTAGTGATTTGATTTCCCTAAAGTATCAACGACGTCGTAGTAGAAATTATTGATGTCTTCGTCGGAGTATGATGTTGTTGGTGCATATACTTTCACTATCTTTAGTTTGTAGCGCTTTATTATGCACAGTACACGGTCTGCTACTCTGCCGCTGATGCTGCTTACCGTCACTTTCTGGTCATTCCATTTCCTGTTTATGAGAAAGCATACTCCTGTTTGGGTGGTGTTTGCCTTAGCATGATATAATAGGTGGCCGCTTTGTAACATAGTGAAACATTCCTCTGGTCTTCTCACTTCGGAAATCCCTTATTACATCCCATACAATCCTGGTTTCCCCACGTTCTACATCCAGTTCTTGAATGTGTTCATCTCTTAGTAGAGTTGAGACGTTGTAGGTTGCTATCTTTAGTCAACTTGCCCGCTTTTGATCCAGAGATGCTTAGCACCCCCTGCACGTAGTCCTAGTTGATCAGAGCCGCTCCCATGGTCATGGACTCTTTCGGTGCCGATAGGGACTGGAGGCCATGGCTTTGTTGTGCTTTGCATTCTGGTGTTGTTGGCCTACCATTCCACTCTGGCCAGTGCGGGTTGGAAGGGGCAGACGATATATGGTGAACACAATTGTCCAAGTTGCCCTTGGCCCTTTTGCTGTATCAATCAATAATACCACTGTTCGAATCAATAGTTAGACCTATTTTAAGATATTATAGATAAGCATGACATTCGCATTGCAAGAAGGATATTGATATGGTAGAATGAGTACAAAGGAGAATGCAACCAAAATTATACACAAACTCAGGGATATAAGTTAAGCAATGCGCCTAAGAGAATGTGGTTTAACAACACTAAGGACTAGGAGATTGAGAGAAGATCACGTAGAGTATTTAAACTATTGAATGGGTATGGACATATTGACAATACTTGTTTTTCTTAGATAAGGAAGAGAAAAGCACTAGAGGACATGAAGTTACATTAACAAAAAAGAAGTGTAGATTACATATGAGAACTTATTTCAGAAAGAACAGTAAATGAATGGAGCATATTACCAGCTGATCGTGTAGTACTCGTAGTGTTAATGCGTTTACAAATAAAATCGACATATACCTCAGGAGGGCGGAATACCCTTAGCTAAATAGGATGGACTCTCGCTAAGCCAAAGGTCGTCCTTGTCAACCAGCCATCTAGAGTTGTCTCTCTGGGTGGCAATATTGTTAAATCTTGTTAATAATTAGCGGATTTCGGAATCATAGGAGTGACGACATGTGACATGTGTATGGTGTGTGTGTGTGTGTGTGTGTGTGTGTGTGTGTTGTGCGTGCGTGTGTGCGTGCGTGCGTGCGTGCGTGCGTGTGCGTGCGTGCGTGTGTGCGTGCGTGTGTGTGGTTTAATGTAGAGAAAAGACACTTGTGTTGTTAGGTTTGAATATTTGTGTGAATTCCATGGTGATATTGATCTCTACATTGTTTTACTCCAGAAATGTCATTCATGATTGTCAACACAATTGTGCCAATATTGTTTTTCATCTAAACATACATTTTTATACTGATGAATTTATGAATTATTATTAGTATTAGCGCTACATAATTAGTATGATGTATTAATGTTTTAATACTTGTTAATATTATATAGTAATAGTATAGTTATGGCATGTGCAGTAGTAGCAATACTGTAGTGTAGCCTAGCGGAGTATATTGGTAGTACCATGCCGGATGATCTAGCTAGCGTAAATACTGTAATGTGTAGTCTAGCAGCCAAGCATTACTTTTTCACATAACCCCTTTACGGCTGATATCGTTTCGTTATTCCAGAACGCGAATTCTTGATAGTTACATAATTTAGCCAATACTTTTTTCATCTAGTGTGTATATTGTTATATTGGTTTTTAGTTTTTTAATGAATTACTATTATTTGTGAGTGTATTACTTAATTATTAACGTTGTATCATTATTGTGCTGCGCTACATCGTTATCGCGAGCATGAGTCCGATCATGGTTCCGTTAGTAGTTTTTTCTTCCATTTCGTTTTTCCTCGGTTTTCTCTGTCAACTATTAATTGTCACCATCAGTTCTGTTCACATGCGGGAATAATATATATACTTTTTTTTACTTATTCCCAAATGGTAAACAGAACACCCGGCGTTCTCAAGCGGAACTTGAAGATTGGATCTTCATCCATCAATACCGGATTACAATGCACTCATAAGACTTTGTTTGGAATCCCTATATCAACACAAAAAGCAACAAAAGAAGTAATCCAGTGAAGGGCAGCCAGATTTTGCCTTGGGAATTTCGCAAAATACCCAGAGTCAACACAATACTAACGTTACTAATGTGGCAAATTTCTATGCGTTCTATGCACGGCCATAAGTGGTCACAGGTCCGGGCGGATGTTGATCTTTCTTCCACTGCATTCCCTTGTCTGTGTGGTGTTGACGCTGCTTATGTTCAAAATCGTGCAGACCTTTCATGCATGTGTGCAGCCAAAGCGGGCGATTGTTGCAATCTCTTTTCAAGTGTCTCATAAGGTAGATGGAACACGATAACGTTGTTCCCTTCAAGGATATAGTCGTAGCGTGTTCTCTGACCTCCTCCCGAACGCCAACCTGTCTTCAGTGGACCACAGAAGAACGCCTTTGTTATCCGTCAATCGAACCTAGTGACCGGACCACCATAGTTGTGCACGCTGGATGTGGAACTGGATTCCAAACGTGTTGCATATATCCAACATCTCAGGGGTTGGCAGCATGTCTTGCCAAGCCATGCCTGCAATCTCTCCTAGGCAGCGGATGTGGCACTGCTCCAAACGTTTGATGTGACGTCGATATCTACAGAACAGAGTCGACCGTACAGCCGCACAATACACATTGGTGTTTGTGCTTTATTTCCTTCCTCAGGAACTTTGTTAGTACTGTCGAAGGTTGCCCTTACTTTTCCAAGGCGGGTGAAAATGTCACCATCAATTAGTGTGTGTACCAACAGTGTGCTACCCAGTTATATGAATTCCTCCACATCAGTGAAATCACCAACACAAAACACCTTCCGGTTCTAAAAATACTCCTTCCTTAAATGTTGAGAAATATTCGTTTTTTATTGCACACACTAAGAAATATTGAGGGCGCTCAGCCAAGTACCTCACCACATATATTCAACGAATAAGCATCCACGCTTGAACAGCAAGAATTAAGAAACACTTCGGGCGGGTACAAAAGTTGTTCACAAGAATTGTGTTTTTGCCGGGTGTAAGCCCTAATGGTCATCTTAAAACAAACAATGGCTTTTTATCTAATATGTCCTCATTTGGTCAAAGATGTGTGTGATGTTACAGATATGTGCTGATGATGTTACACGTTTATATAAACAGGTACTCTTCTACAACCGTTTCTGTTAAAATATAAAATAAAAATTGGAACGTGACTTATGTTATTGCATCCCATCCAACTTTGCACATCTACTCTTCTTTCCCTTCCTCTTGGCAGTAATGTGGTATATGTGAGTGAGTGAGTGAGTGACTGAGTGACTGATTGAGTAATGTGTGAGTGAGTAATGTGTGAGTGAGTGAGTAATGTGTGAGTGAGTGAGTGAGTGAGTGAGTGTGTGAGTGTGTGAGTGAGTGAGTGAGTGGTGAGTGAGTGAGTGAGTGAGTGAGTGAGTGAGTGAGTGAGTGAGTGAGTGGTGGTGGTGGTGAGTGGTGGTGGTGGTGAGTGGTGGTGAGTGGTGAGTGGTGAGTGGTGGTGGTGAGTGGTGGTGGTGGTGGTGGTGGTGAGTGAGTGAGTGAGTGAGTGAGTGAGTGAGTGAGTGAGTGAGTGAGTGAGTGAGTGAGTGAGTGAGTGAGTGAGTGAGTGAGTGAGTGAGTGAGCGAGCGAGCGACTAAACGATCGTTCGAGTAAATACGTGAGCACACAAACGTAATGCATTTTATTCAATGTTTCGATAATGGCATGCGGAATAATCTGCATGTATGTCGGGTTATTTGTGGAAGCATTCCATTAACCCTCCTCTCCTTAAGCATTGAGGTAGTTTGTAACTGTGTCCCATACAGTCATTTATATATCCTCCTCCTCCTCCTCTTCTTCCTCTTCTTCTCGCCCAGCATCGCCACATAAAGCACTATAAAGTAATATTATGTTTTCATTATAGCACGTCACCACAAGAATGCATTTGCTACCGCAGGACATTCATGAAGCCATTCAACGATAACATTTGGACAACGGTATATCCAGAACGTTCATTTCAACGATCGTGTGCACATTTCCGGATCATAAGTATCAAAACGTACAACTTATGATATTCTTACAGGGTACAAATGGTAGTCCAGTACATTGTCTGTCCAAAAGCAGAATTATTAATACTTGGTATGGTTTTCTGTATTATATGTAATTCCAAACAATATTATATGTGGGAAGCCAATATATTAGTATGCCGATTGCGACGAAAATTTCCAGTGTGAGTAGTTTTATTTGTTTCTATTTTTAAATGCCAACAAAAAGGCAATTTTCGTTTTCGGCGTGACGTCATAATCACTGTAATAAATAAACCAATAGAAACGAGGGGAAACATGTATGTATCCATTCCGCCGGTATTTGTTTACGTCATAATAAAAAAATTTGTGCTTGACATCCGTCAAACTTTGACGTTGAACATGGTGATATGTTAATTGTGTTACAATTATAACATGTCCACTCCAATATCAAACATGTCTGCACACAATTAACACTTTAACGTGTTTTGTTTTATAAAGAACCTATTCAGAAATAATATTTTAAACCAAATGTACGACGAAATAAACGAATACGCCACCTGGTCGGCAACCATCGTTGATCAATTACCTTGGTTACCTCGTTGATTATTTGTTGTGATTGTGTTCTCTAAACATGGGTGGAGCATACACCAAGATACATATGCGAATTAGAAATGTCCCCAGGATTGGTAGCTATATGAAGTGTTAGCGATCTAAAATCGTTCGGCAGTTTGTGGTATGTATACATAAGGATGAAAGCGATCGTTAGTGTGCGTGGTTTTCAACGTATTTTGAACTGAAATGTACGGTTGAAACTACCGAAAATGTCTCCACTAAGTGTTTTTTTAATTTGAAAAATTGCATTTCAATATATTTGAAAATATTTGCTACCATATGAAAGTACACGTGTTGAACTTCTAGGAAAAATCGTTCTTCTCATCCAATATATCCTTGTTTTATTGCAACAACCTGTCAAACCATGATGGTTTTCCGTTTTTTCCCCAATGTATCCTACGTTATCAGCCACCTTGTCGTACTAAATATACGTGGATATAATTACAAATAATACTTAATTAATAACAAAATGCGATTAATGCAAGGTGATATCATGGTTATGAAGTGTGTAGCACTGATCCAGACTCAGAGTATATTAAACATGGGAAAATGTCAGTTTGTTTCGAAGATGGATAAAAGTGTGTAGGTGCACAAATTGTCCGACAAATTGTCCGGATACGGATGCGGATGCGGATGCGGATGCGGATGCGGATGCGGATGCGGATGCGGATGCGGATGCGGATGCGGATGCGGATGCGGATGCGGATGCGGACGCGGACGCGGACGCGGACCGATCGGACACGGACACGGACACGGACACGGACACGGACACGGACACGGACACGGACACGGACACGGACACGGACACGGACACGGACACGGACACGGACACGGACACGGACACGGACACGGACACGGACACGGACACGGACACGGACACGGACACGGACACGGACACGGACACGGACACGGACACGGACACGGACACGGACACGGACACGGACACGGACACGGACACGGACACGGACACGGACACGGACACGGACACGACACGGACACGGACACGGACACGGACACGACACGAACACGAACACGAACACGAACACGAACACGAATATATTTATTTCAGGTACAAACCCATATATAATTGTTACATACATTAGCACATCTAAGTAGCCTTTAAAAGATCAAATATATAAAAATTAAAAGATAAAAAATAAATACGTTTATAAGTTAGATAAATGTAAAATTGTATAAAAACAGATAAAATAATGAGCAATATACAGGATGTGATTGTATAATAAATATGCAATTAATTCATGTAAATAATAATAAATAAATAATAATAAAGTTATATGCGAGACATGATGACTATCTTGCAGATTTACTGTGTACAACGAATTGGCCCAGCTAATTCACATTGGGCCATTTACTATTTCAAAGCAATTGTACATAACCCTATTCAAGTCATTATTTATGTTAAAAATGCCTTATTAATAGCATTATTAGTAAACATGCTACTAGCGCTATCCCGTCGGTTATATCCCAAAATCCGTCTATGCATATTGTTGTAGGCAACTTTAGCTTTTAAATAAGAGCCCTTATCGAAGTTAACCCATAATTGGCAACAATAAGTTGTACAGCAATATGCACGAAACAGTCGTAGTCTTTCGGGTCAAGGCATATTATCACACCTAAATAGTTTGCGTCTTTGACATATGCAAGCTTGTTTACATTCATATATATATATCTGGACATTTCAGATTAAAACCACGTGGTTTGAAGACCATACACAACGACTTGATAGGGTTATATTCAACATCATTTACAAGCCCAAACTTTGCACATATGTTCAGCAAACCCTGAAGCCCACTAGGACTAGGAGCAATAACACATATGTCATCAGCATAGAACACGTGATTAATGCAGCATTTGTGTATGTGGGGTTGCCACATACACAAATGTATACCAGCACTATTTAACATATTGCTCAGTTCATTAATGTATACGATAAATAAATATGGGGATACAATTCCACCTTGTCTAACACCATTCGAAACATTAAAAAAGTCTGATGTTGTAGAACCCCATTTGATACAGAATGTTTGGGTTCTGTACCAGTACAACAAGATACGGATAAGTAAAACGGGCACACCTCGATTAAGCAATTTTCTAAAAAGCGTCCGGTGATTGACTCTATCCAATGCTTTTGAAGCATCTGGAAAGCGTGAATACAATACACACTATATTATATCACTTAACATTTATGTTGACACCTGGAGCATTTGTGGAAACATAAACAACTGAGACATCTTGATGAAGTAGCTAATAATCATGACAAATGAAAGTGTACACTGCAGCACGCGGATGACGTAGAATATATACGAATGCAATAATTTCTTATCACTGATCTATTGAAAGGTTATGTTAAATATAAGATTACCTGAACCTTGCTTCAGCAATCGCATTTACCGATAACGTAGAATACAACATAATGTTGTGCATTCTGGCAGCATTTTAATATTAAATAGGGAATTGTCGTGTTATTACAAGACCACACTGTTGTCGTATATGACAGAAGAAATAGCAGTGGTCTGGTCATTCGTTGTTTCGCAAAATGTGTTGAATTAACCTGGTTAACGTTGAATACAAATTACGTAGAATACAAGATTGGATAACCACCTATCAGTTCAGGTGAGATAGGATCTCAGGATCTAATGGACATTGCCTTAATACATGTTGTGACCTGCCTGTTGGAGCAGGCGGGGCTAATGTTGCCAAGTTGCCATTGCCAATTATCCATATCAGGACGTGGTCTTACTGTAACAACCCAAGACATTGCAAATATGTTACCAGCCCCACGTCTCCCATCGTACGGTCCTTTACCACATTACCTTGCGCGGTTTCGAAGTATTGCCATGACGCAGATAGGTCGAACATGACTTTGTAGAATTGACATCAGATTCACGATTGTGCTGTTCCTGTATCGACTTGCTTGATCCAACCAATGATGACCTTCATATTGCAACACTGCGCCATTTCATCTGACAGCACTGCGAGGTTCTTGTGTATCACCGGAGGACGAACTTTCACTTGGTCCTTACAGTAGTACACGCTGGTTATTTCCTCCAGAAAAATGGTACATCTACTTCTCGGTATCTACTTGCAAGCCAGGTGCATTTGGTTTCTGCGAGTGTGTTTTAAGCATGGCAAGGATCACGTATTGAGTGCGGTTCGGAGGCATCCATGCACTCCAAGAAATCGTCTTTGAAATGAACATGAACTTCGAAATAGTCTCTCACCTACAAGTTTTTATGGGCGTTGTTTTGCAACTTCAGTAAGTACTTCGCTCGGTGTATTGGCATCTTTCTCGGAATGCTATGTCTTCTTTTCTTTATAGCTTCCGGGGTCAAGTCAACTGCTTTTGATTGTTTGCCGACTTTCAAGGCATTTTTCTTTAACTTTAAAATAACACAAGTACAATAGCACTCCAATCACTAAAGACAACCAACCGGAAGATGCCCAAGATATATTACATGATAAATGATAAATAATCATAAAAGAGTCATGTGCATTCTATATTATTTATTCGACGGGCCCCTGAAACGTAGTATTATGTTGCATGTGTCTGAATGTGTTGCAATGTTTCTATTATGATTTCCACTTGGGTTTCGTTGACTTGATACTATTTGGGTTAATAACAGCATTTTCTTTAAAATATTACAGATGTAAGAGTATATTTTACGATATTAATAAATGTTTACTATAATGTTTTCTATGTCCTCTGTGCACGAATGATACACCATTAGTTAACTACCATGTTGTTTTGCAGATTTCCGAATTAAAACAGATGCAAGTGATAGCTTCATTTTGAATTCAAAAATAACTAAGACTTAGTGGAATTATACGATTGTAATCTCTCAATTTGAAGGAAATCTCATTAGTTCGGTCATGAGTGTCATGCATGCATTGCTAAATAGAAGTTTACCTTTGCTTTTGCAAAATTTATGTCAGACCCGCAGCAAAACAACTTTCGTTTGGATCTGGCCCAAACGTTGCTGTACGAACGCCATGGAATGTGTCACAATGCTTCCTTCCCCACGATATAGTAGAAGACAGGATAACGTAAAATAGATCTTGTGATATTATTGAACCATATGTGATTAAATTAGGTATGCATATCATGCACAACTTTTATTTTACAAAATAAAAAGGTACTATCGTGTAGTATACTTTGAATTTAACTCGGGAAACAAAATTATCTCATTATGAAGGGAATCTAGCTAGTACAATATAACATTTATTTATCATGCAAGCATTGCTAAATACAAACTTATATTTGGTTTTGCAAACTGTGTGATAGACACGCCGCAGAAACACTTTCGTTGGGATCTGGCCTAAACTTTGCCAAGAAATACGATACAATGCTTCCTTCCCCGCGGAATATGTAGAATACCGGATAACGTAAAATACACCATTTGGTATTATCGAACCATACATTATTACATTAGGACTGTATATTATGCACAACTTGTATATCACAAAGGAAACAAGGTACCCTCATATAGTAAACCTGGTTTGTATATTGGGGAAAGCACGTATATGATAAAAGTGTATAACGTAGAATACATTCTTAACGAGGACGCTATTTTTCTGCTACTTTGATGTCTTCTGACGACCAGAACACTTGACTATGCTCATGGCTTGTGTGTTAGGTGACAACCCCATGTATATGTGTTCAGTAGACATACCTTCCAATCAGATAGCACTTCATTGGTATACAGTTATTATATAAATTATGCAGATAACATAAAATACATTACTTTTGTGGATAAGTTATACACGTGTGTAATGTAAGGAAAATAGTTGAGAATATTTTAGAGAACATCATAAAATAACAGGGATGTATTCACATAATGAATTAAAACATGTAGTTAAGCAGCTATCAGTTCATGAGTATTACAATTACTATCCTTTTAAATACTACCCTTTGTGTGGGCAAGCAAAAAATGTGTGTTTCGTATAAACATAAGTTATCATACCACAATGAAAACACAACTATTGCAAGAAAGAGCAAGCCGATCTCCATTTGACTAAGCTATTTATATTCCTATTAAAGCCATACCACTGATTGTATAGACAAAAGACACAATATTTGCTACTGGAGACATTGTCCGTAATTTCAACCGTACATTAAAAAAAATTGTGTATAATATTCGTTTGTAAGTTCGTTTGAAACAAACTTCCCTTTATGAGTGGAATAACATTATTGTTTGTATTTATGTGTGGAACGAATAAACTACTATTGAAATTAAAGAACGGTTATATCCAAGAAATCTGTTAGGCTACATCAGACAGGAAAGAATGGAGGAGGATGTGTTGGAAAGCCGCCAAACGTCGGCCACTACTTGACATCGCAGTATAATATAAGATAACGCTCGGATTATATTAATATATATATATATATATATATATATAAATATATATATATATACAATCAGATAGAAAAAATAATTATGACGACATAATTATATATATATATATATATATATATATATATATATATATATATATATCACATATATATATATTTATATATATATATATATATATATATATATATATATATATATATATATATCACTATTAACGAATTTATGAATGCCGGATCCAAATATATATATATATTTTAGTCTATGTAACAAGTAACTATGCCGCGTGTTTATTGGAAATGTATAGTTTTGGGAGCATTATTAATTTTATTTAAGCTCTATATAGGAATGTCATCTTGTTGGGAATCCATTTTGAAGGCGTGACAGATCTTGTTCTAGGTATAAGATCACGTGATGGCTATGTTACTTACGTGCCGTGTCTGGTCTTCACGAAAGCGAAAGTAGCCGCGGATATAGCAACAATACCGACGGCTGTGCATATAGCGATCTTCATCCAAAGCGGCACTGGTGCAGCAGATACTACAGCTTTTCTTGCTGATTCTCTTGCACTGATAAGGCCTGTCAGCCACGGAAGTAAAATTGCATTTAGTAACATCGCTAGTAAAAGAAACAGGCGTAATAACATATACTTGTATATATATATATATATATATATATATATATATATATATATATATATATAGATGTACTTCAACATATTACAAAAACGTGTAATAAATTTCCTTTCTCATTTCTCCTCTGGCGTTTCTCTGCCTCGTGAAGTAGACTATTTGCCCTTTCATCATGCCATGTTTAGCATCATGTAATGTTTAGCAGTGTCTTCGAAACGTTTGTTTCTGGCCATCGCGTATTCTCATACGATGTGTTCTGCACACAATGTTTATAGGAGGAGGCTGGTGCAGTGGTGAGCTCAGCGGAGTTCTTTCTGCATTGTCACTGCCTCAATACTAGATATTGGAAGGGAGTAACCTTGTTGCCTCCAAGAGGATAATGGCGTTGGTGCACCAATCTTCTCATTGGATACAAATTATTGTTTTGAGACAACTTCAGTGGAATTTATCTAGAGTATTCAGATATCATATATTTGTAACCGACGTCTCGCTCCCGTAGATTAATTAGAGTGGTTATGTAAACGGCTTTATAGACCATCAACTTAGCATCTTTCATGTGGTTGCGGTTATCGATGACTACGTTGCGCATATTCCTGAATGAGATTCTTACACAACATAAATACGATATTGAATTCCTGCTTCAATGGTGGCCTTCGGGGTAGATGACACCCTATCTACGGGAAATGTTCGAAAACGTCTAGGGTTGTTTCCTGACATCTTAATGTCGGGAAGTCCTTCAGGGTTGCCTGGAGCGAGTTCATAGACGATTGTTTTTTCTGATGTTGCTAAACAATATTCTAGACGTTGCTAATCTTTCTTAAGGAGCCCAACTCGTGTTTGAATCTCTTCTGGTGTGTGGGCAAGAATGGCTCAGTAATCAGTATACTGAAGGTCTATGATGGCAGTCATTAACACTTTTGTCTTGGCTTTGAGACGAACTGGTAGTCAATTCCAACTCCAAGAGGAAAGCGGTCACGGACAAAGGAGAGTATGGCCCACATGTAGATAGTGAAAAGAATCGGTACGATAACGCATCCTTAACTCTTGTATGGTGAAAAATTCTGTTTCTTTCCCGTTGAAGAGGTCACTTGTTGAAGAGGTCACCGTTGAAGAGGTCATCTTGTCGTTGAAATGTCTGAGGATTGTCATGAAGTTGGCATCAACACAGACGAGGATTTGGCTGAAGAGGAGGGGGTCGAGATGAAGAATGTTGAACACAAGGAT
>JAODUO010000285.1:90000-127500 GCA_025642075.2 Ridgeia piscesae
AAGGCAAGGGTGATATTCTACAACAAATATATTAACTCTATGTTATTACTTTGAAATATTCATAAAGAGCCAAGTATCCCGTTTAATAAGTTGTACAAAGGCGCTAACCATATTATAAATAAATGCAGATATAAATATATGCTAGTTAGTTCAGCAGAATAAATAGGTTAAATAAATATGTTCCGAAAAGTTGAACAGATCAACCGATATGTGTTTATGTTGCATCCATAATGACCTGTAGCGCTTTGCTCACCTCTTGTGTTACCCCGGCATACATGTATTGCCTAGAAACGATGACTCTAACAGAGAAGCAACAGAAGAAATTGCGATATGTTGCGTAAACCAAAAAGGGGCAAGCAGAATCGTTGGAGTTAAGAGAGCTCGTAAGAGAAAAATAAATGAAATGATGGTGGGGGTTGGAGTGAATGGTAGTGTTAAAAATACTGGTTAGGCGTATGTTGAAATGGGCCTATCAGATGGAAAGATTGTCAGATCATGGCAGTCATTATCACTTTTGTCTTGGCTTTGAGACGAACTGGGAGTCAATTCCAACTCCAAGAGGAAGGCGATCACGGACAAAGGAGAGTATGGCCCACATGTAGATAGTGAAAAGAATCGGTACGATAACGCATCCTTAACTCTGGTATGATGATATATCATGTTTCTTTCCCGTTGAAGAGGACACTTGCCGTCATCTTGTCGTTCAAATGTCTAAGGATTGTCATGAAGTTGGCATCAACACAGACGTGGATTTGGCTGAAGAGGGGGGGGGTCGAGATGAAGAATGTTGAAGACAAGGATTTGGAGGATGAGAGGAAGATGCTGCAGACTAAAATCACGGAGAGCAACATAATTTCGAGAATGGTTTTGGTGTTCCCGATTATCTTGATAATAAGTGGGAATATATAAATGATTGTTATAAATATGATTAGGCGTTCTCTGTGTGTATAAAGATAACACAACACTTACGCTTAACGACGAACTTATATATATATATATAAATATATATATATATATATATATATATATATATATATATATATGAACTTATATATATATATATATATATATATATATATATATATATTCAACGCTACACAACGTATATATATATATATAATATATATATATATATATATATATATATATATATATATATATATATAATACATATGTATATATATATATATATATATATATATATAATTATTTAATAGTATAACTTTATGTATATATATATATGTAGAACTTATATATATATATATATATATATATATATATATATATATATATATTTGTATAAATTTCTAATATATATATATATATATATATATATATATATATATATATATATACATGTATTCAGGTACACGACGTATATATATAATATTTATGTATACATAAATATTTCATACAATGTATATACGTATATGTATGTATATATATATATATATATATATATATATATATATTTATATATATTTATGTGTGTGTATATGTATATGTCTGCTCTGTTGAAATAATATTGGAATAAAAATAACATTACTGACTACAAGCGCCAACCTGTACAATTTTTGCCCGTGTACCCGTCTTTACACGTGCACAGGTAATCATTTGTATCCGTTTCGGTGCAGTTTCCTTCATTTTTGCACGGAAATGTAAGGCAAGGGTGATATTCTACAACAAATGTATTTACTCTATGTTATTACATTGACATATTCATAAAGAGCCAAGTATCCCTTTTAATAATTTGTACAAAGGCGCTGACCATATTATAAATATATGCAGATATAAATATATGCTAGTTAGTTCAGCAGAATAAATAGGTTAAATAAATATGTTCCGAAAAGTTGAACAGATAAACCGATATGTGTTTATGTTGCATCCATAATGACCTGTAGCGCTTTGCTCACCTCTTGTGTTACCCCGGCATACATGTATTGCCTAGAAACGATGACTCTAACAGAGAAGCAACAGAATAAATTGCGATAAGTTGCGAAAACCAAAGAGGCAAGAAGAATCGTTGGAGTTAAGAGAGCTCGTAAGAGAAGAATAAACGAACTGATAGTGGGGGTTGGAGTGAATGATAGTGTTAAAAATACTGGTTAGGGGTATGTTGAAATGGGCCTATCAGGTGAAGAGATTGTCAGATCATGGCAGTCATTATCACTTTTGTCTTGGCTTTGAGACGAACTGGTAGTCAATTCCAACTCCAAGAGGAAGGCGGTCACTGACAGATGAGAGTATGGCCCACATGTAGATAGTGAAAAGAATCGGTACGATAACGCATCCTTAACTCTTGTATGATGAAATATTCTGTTTCTTTCCCGTTGAAGAGGATACTTGCCATCATCTTGTCGTTGAAATGTCTAAGGATTGTCATGAAGTTGGCATCAACACAGACGAGGATTTGGCTGAAGAGGCGGGGGTCGAGATGAAGAATGTTGAAGACAAGGATTTGGAGGATGAGAGGAAGATGCTGCAGACTAAAATCACGGAGAGCAACATAATTTCGAGAATGGTTTTGGTGTTCCCGATTATCTTGATAATAAGTGGGAATATGTAAATGACTGTTATAAATATTATTAGGCGTTCTCTGCGTGTATTAAGATAACATAAAACTTACGCTTATATATGATGACTACATATATATATACGTTATATATATATATATATATATAATTTATATATATATATATATATATATATATATATATATATATATATTAATTATTATATTTTATATTCAACCTTTAAATGTAACATAAGGTGTCAATAGAGCGAACTTTACGTATATATATATGTGCGAACTTATATATATATATATATATATATATATATATATATATATATATATATATATTTGTATATATTTCTTATATATATATATATATATATATATATATATATATATTTATATATACATGTATATATTGTACACGACGTATATATATATAATACTTATGAAAACACCTAACAATAGAGCGAAACTTTACGTATATGAATGATATATATATATATATATACATATATATATTTATATATATATATATATATATATATATATATATGTGTGTGTGTGTGTGTGTGTGTCTGTGTGTATATGTATAAGTCCGCTCTGTTGAAATAATATTGGAATAAAAACAACATTACTGTCTACAGGCGCCAACCTGTACAATTTTTGCCCGTGTACCCGTCTTTACATGTGCACAGGTAATCATTTCTGTCCGTTTCGGTGCAGTTTCCTTCGTTTTTGCAAGGAAATGTAAGGCAAGGGTGATATTCTACAACAAATGTATTAACTCTATGTTATTACTTTGAAATATTCATAAAGAGCCAAGTATCCCGTTTAATAATTTGTACAAAGGCGCTAACCATATTATAAATAAATGCAGATATAAATATATGCTAATTAGTTCAGCAGAATAAATAGGTTAAATAAATATGTTCCGAAAAGTTGAACAGATAAACCGATATGTGTTTATGTTGCATCCATAAGGACCTGTAGCGCTTTGCTCACCTCTTGTGTTACCCCGGCATACATGTGTTGCCTAGAAACGATGACTCTAACAGAGAAGCAACAGAAGAAATTGCGATATGTTGCGTAAACCAAAGGGGCAAGAAGAATCGTTGGAGTTAAGAGAGCTCGTAAGAGAAGAATAAACGAAATGATAGTGGAGGTTGGAGTGAATGATAGTAGTAAAAATACTGGTTAGGCGTATGTTGAAATGGGCCTATCAGGTGGAAAGATTGTCAGATCATACTTGGTTAAATAATTTGAGGGCTTCTATATAATATATATATATATATATATATATATATATATATATATATATATATATATATATATATATAGGTAGACAATAATATACAACACTAATTTCAAAGTACTAATATTTTGGTAGTACAAAAATATACATATATATATATATATATATATATATATATATATATATATATATATATATATATATATATATATATATATATATATATATTAGTGGTAATAGTAGCCACATTTTACATGGTGAGAAAATAGTATTTTTAATTAACGACGCAAATGGGCCAAAATGGTCAGGTTGTGTGAGAAAACATTTGAATTTTTTGAATAATCCGGAAAATGGTTTCCCTTTTTTAGTACGGCAGGTTAACGTTTTAAGTGACCTTCTCCGGAGCATTGCATTCGATCGCTACACCCAATCAAAATCGTCGTGGAAGTATTCTAAGCACATAGAACAATGTCTTGCAGGAAACGTGTCATTGAAATTACTAGACAAGTTATGTTGTCCAATGCTACACGACGCGCGTTGTTTCTGCCTACAGACACCCACCTGTACAGTTTACGCCCGTGTACCCTCCTTTACATGTGCACACGTACTCTTTGCCATCCTTTTCTTTGGCTTTGCAGGCTCCTCCGTTTTTGCACGGAGTCGATTTGCAAGGGGTGTAGCCTATCACAAATAACTCGACATATGTTTGTACTATATCGACAATTAGTTGTAACCCTGATTTGTTATATTTGTCGCTTTGCTCACTTCATGTGTTACACCGACATACACATATGGCCAAGATACGATTTCGCTAATAGAGAAAACAGTAGAAGGGGCAAAACTGCTTGATACAACAAGGTAAGAAGAATCGTGGATGTTAAAATAGCTCATACGAGAAGAAATAGACGAACTGATTGCAGACAATGAAACACATCTGGCTTATTCAGTGGAATTTGCATACAGACCCATGTATACATATATTTGTTAATACCTACATGCATGCATTTGCTAGATAATAATTAAATTTTAATAATATAATGCTCTTCATACTAGACGAAATGTATTCAAGGCAGGGGGGATTTTAATAATCGCGAAATGTTAACATTTATTAGCTAGGATATTATCTGAGTGAATAATTCGAAGTGCAATAAATTCACAATAAACGACGTTCACAAAATAGCGTTTGTTTTCAAAACGCGATAAGCGTCATTCAATTTATTTATCGAAAAGCAGTATACCCAGTTATTCATTTTAAGTCAATAAATATCGTCTTGCCACACGTGCAGCGCGTAGTGACGGCGCCCGCTCGTTTATGTAATACAATGATTCGACATCATAGTGTCCGTAACAAATCTCGAACACAATATTCCATGTTTGTAGTTATACGTTGAGTGTATCTGTAAACAAAACATAATATTTCGTTTGGTCACGAAACTCATGTCATGGCTGAGAACGGGTTTGCTAGCAGTTACCAGTGAGTAAACGAAGTTATCAGTGAGTAAACGAGAGTATCATGTTCCCTTCCCGCCCCAGTTTGTCTGTCACCTACCAACGAAGAGGGAGCACGTTTTACTCTCACGGGTGCACGCCCGCATGTTGTTGTCCCACTCAACATGACCAAATTTAGGACATTCTAATATCAGTAGCTGTTTATCGACACACTTCATGTAGTGGTGGCACCCGTAGCATGACTGGTACTGACCATCCGCTTGACCGTGGCATGAGTCAACACACTCTGGTCCAGTCGTCCGCCATTCAATTTGGCCTAAGAGGGAAACGTAGTAGCAAGTGTAGTACTAGTAATAACACTAATACGTATGCCATGTCTTATGCGTTTTACCTTTTTTAAATTCAATATTTATTTTGTTTTGTTAAATTACTTATTTATTACGTTTTCTTTATAAAAAAAATTATACTTTTTTATAGTTGTATTTTACGTGTGTGTGCGCGTGAGTGCGTATGTGTAAATGTGTGTGTGTGTGTGTGTGTGTGGTGCGTGCGTGCGTGTGCGTGCGTGCGTGCGTGCGTGCGTGCGTGCGTGCGTGCGTGCGTGCGTGCGTGCGTGTGTGAATGTATACGTGTATGTGGGTGGGTGTGGGTGTGTGTATGAAATATAACGGGAGCGTGAGTGAATGTGGTTTGTTTGTGTGTATCTGTAAATGATTTACTCTCAAATTTTATATATTCCGAGTGCCTATGTAATTTACCTGAAAACAATGTATTCGTATATTTATATTGACAATAATAATAATATGTGTGCATTACACATAAGCTAGACGCCTGGAAAAAATGATATTTGTAAATAATAAAGGTTAGGAAAGCAATCACATTATAATTTGAATCATTGACACCGGAATAACTAGTATACATATTTATAGCACAATCCTCTTCGACTTCACAGGGTTAGATAATCATATGTCTAAGAAATCCTGTTGTACTTCAACACGTAAACAAATGTACAGACACGGCTGAGACCTTTACCTTAATTAGCATATTACAAATAAGTGTATGTTGTTGAATTTACAGGGTGGGGAACATTTGGCAAGTAACTCAAAGTTTACATACATAGAAAAGGGTTGAGTGGTTTAACATGATCAGTACTGATAACATGCTAATTAGACGTATCAAATGACACTTTCTGTGGCAATATTAGCTTTCCCAAATATGCATTGGTAACTATAATCTTAGCCGTTGTATTTATCTCGAGTGCGTTCCTCCCTCTAGCGTAGAGATTTATAGTAGTATACCTTCAAAATACCAATACACACACACAAATATATATATATATATATATATATATATATATATATATATATATATATATTATTATATATATATATAGTGTGTATGTGTGTGTGTGTATAAACGAATAAGACAACAAATCTCGAAAGAACGGTTACAAACGGAGAGGTGCCCCGCCTGCCCATCAACTACAAGAAACATACTTGAGTATACTGGAATTGAACACCAGAATCTTCCGATCAAACCGTGGTGAACTACGTAATACGATCAACTAACTCATGCCAACAATTTTGTCGTAGTGGATACCTTGTTGGACTCCACAGTGAATGATGTAGCCGATTGCATCACCACTCTCGGTGACTTATTGTGCTGCCGCAAAGACAGAACGTATACAACCGGAGGTGTGATTGCTGTCTACTGCCAGGAAGGAATTGTCATCTTCCATGTCAAGTACAAAGACCACGAAGACGTAGGAAATTATGTGGTTCTATAGTTTAATTAAATCTCAGAAGCTATTGGTTGCTGCAACCTAAAGACAACCAAGAAGCAACAGTGATACAGACTCCACTATCTTGACAAAACGTATTGATTTCAAAGTCCAGTCTGTGACTTTGCACGGCGAGTTAAACTTCTACCACATGAATTGGCTTGGCAATCATACCAGAGATGCAGTCGAAGCCCTCTAGAGATGCCAATTATCTTGGGCTGAAGCAGATTGTTGTTGCAACAACTAGGCAGTACAAAATCCTGGACCTCGTTGACTTACTTGTCCACTACTGCTACTATACATGCAACTGTGGATACATATGTTCACAAGCCTTTTCTAGAAAAGCTGGGCGTGCCCACCTATAGAGTATACCTTACATGTGGAAGGGGTTGCGCTATGATAAAAATGACGCGTCGCATATTTAAGAAGCTCAAGGGATATAACACACAGGAAAACAGAGACAAGCTTGCAGAAGCCAGGATGGAATATAGTCAGAGAAAAAGCCAGAAAAACCTATAACAACAAACTGCAGGAAGAACTCTCAGAATGAAGCCTTTGCAGCAAGAAGTGGTGGAATACTGTTAACCCTTTTACCGGAAGAATGGCCAGGTTTGTCAAAATATGTAAAAACATAATTGTGTTGTGTACACTACGGCAAAGGAACAGGCTGTCAATCAAGTTCAGACTTTTGCTATTTGCCAGACCAGATCATTTACAAAGTCCTAAAAGAGTGCACCGCAGAACTCGCAATACATTTCTCTTGTCTGTTTATGTTGTACTTCACACATCGAGTATCAAAGCCAATGGGAACTCTCTATTGTATGTGCTTTTGAATGTAAATTTATCTATTAAATAGTTATTATTATTATTATTATATATATATATATATATATATATATATATATATATATATATATATATATATATATATATCGATACGAAATCCCATTGCGCGCATTGATCGGACGCGCGCACAAACCACTTCACACTTACTGATTTGGGTTCTTGAGGTACTACGGCGCACGACTTGAATGGCACTGCGTTTGATTGGGTTCTTTGTAGCCGCTGTGGTATGACGAGACCACGAGATGTGCACGTCTCTCTTCTGGACTTTTCCAACGCACAAATCTGAAAACAACATCATGCGATGATCGGGTGACCCAGTTTACAAATAGTCCTCGCTTTTGCAAAACGTCGTGAAGATTTCATGCAGTTTTCAACGTATGTACATTTTGGCTGTGATACTTTTAAATTATATTTAAATCTGCAAGCTCTCAGCTGGGAATGTTGAGTTATTTTCTTGATATTCTCGTGAAGAAATTGTCAAATAATCAGCCTAAGGTGGATTTATTATGAAAAGCAGAGCAAAACACATAACAAATGCGAAACATATCAATTGTCTACATGATCTGCTAGCAGAAACTCTGCCAACATAGCTTAATAAAAATCCAATCGCAAACTGAATTCTCAACGTGATACGTTATGGTATGTTTAACAAGATATAAATAATAATTTCCCTGTACATCGGGAAAACTCAGAAAAGAAATATAAACATCAAAATAAACCACACCTGAATTTCATTTATACGATTAGTACGTATAAAATATACATCATGCAATGTTGCAAATCAACTTAACGAATATTTCATCAAGGACATGAATTGGCAATTTTGGTTCTAAGGTTGCTAATGTAGCCGGCGCATACTGCGGCAGCAACTCTCGTCACTGTTTCAATTTTCGACTTTATTTGACACACACATGCACGCACGCACGCACGCACACACACACACACACACACACACACACACACACAAACACACACACACACACTATAATATAATATAACATAATATAATATAATATAATATAATATAATATAATATAATATAATATAATATAATATAATATAATATAATATAATATAATATAATATAATATAATATAATATAATATAATATAATATAATATAATATAATATAATATAATATAATATAATATAATATAATAAATACAATACAATACAATACAATACAATATAATATAATATAATATAATATAATGTATTGTAATGTAATGTAATGTAATGTAATGTAATGTAATGTAATGTAATGTAATGTAATGTAATGTAATGTAATGTAATGTAATGTAATGTAATGTAATGTAATGTAATGTAATGTAATGTAATGTAATGTAATGTAATGTAATGTAATGTATTATAATGTAATGTAATGTAATGTAATGTAATGTAATGTAATGTAATGTAATGTAATGTAATGTAATGTAATGTAATGTAATGTAATGTAATGTAATGTAATGTAATGTAATGTAATGTAATGTAATGTAATATAATATAATATAATATAATATAATATAATATAATATAATATAATATAATATAATATAATATAATATAATATAATATAATATAATATAATATAATATAATATAATATAATATAATATAATGCAATATAATGTAATGTAATGTAATATAATGTAATATAATATAATATAATATAATGTAATATAATGTAATGTAATGTAATGTAATGTAATGTAATGTAATATAATGTAATGTAATGTAATGTAATGTAATGTAATGTAATGTAATGTAATGTAATGTAATATAATGTAATATAATGTAATATAATGTAATGTAATATAATGTAATATAATGTAATGTAATGTAATATAATATAATATAATATAATATAATATAATATAATATAATATAATATAATGTAATGTAATGTAATGTAATGTAATGTAATGTAATGTAATGTAATGTAATGTAATGTAATGTAATGTAATGTAATGTAATGTAATGTAATGTAATATAATATAATATAATATAATATAATATAATATAATATAATATAATATAATATAATATAATATAATATAATTATTATAATATAATATAATATAATATAATATAATATAATATAATATAATATAATATAATATAATATAATATAATATAATATAATATAATATAATATAATATAATATAATATAATATAATATAATATAATATAATATAATATAATATAATATAATATAATATAATATAATATAATATAATATAACATAACATACATAAATAACATAATAAATATAACATAACATAACATAACATAACATAACATAATATAATATAACATAACATAACATAACATAACATAACATAACATAACATAACATAACATAACATAACATAACATAACATAACATAACATAACATAACATAACATAACATAACATAACATAACATAACATAACATAACATAACATAACATAACATAACATAACATAATATAATATAATATAATATAATATAATATAATATAATATAATATAATAGTCGAACTACAATATAAACAGAACAATATTAATAGTGATGCCACGTGTAGCGACTATATTAAAACTAAAGTAGACATATTGCAAGGCGCCCAATCGACGATTGTACGGTGATTACAATTTATAGTCAAGCAGCCAGTAGAGTAGAAACATTAAGAATGCATAGCATACGTAAATATCAACCTAAACAGGCTTGGCAATCGACGTTGGTAATATTTCAATTGGCCTAAATTATGAGGGCCTTTTCAAATGTTTTTAATAATTTACCAAATTGTGTGATGTGTACGTATTCGGAATGTCATTCTACATCACTTCACAAAGGTTTCTGATAGTATTCTTTTTAATTGTGTTTTAGGGCAACTTAATGTCGTGAAGCCGACGTAAATAACCCGATGTGACAGGGCATGAGCGGTTAGCATAGATGCACCATGACTGCAAAGTCACAGACGATGTCTTGCGATTTGCGGATATGTCCACAAACCCAAGGTTACATTATTAATTTGTATTCGGTATAACGCAGATTTATTTTTTATTTTAAATTTATAAAATATTGCTAATTGTTTTCTATATTTCGACTTCGCAATATGTGATCCCGAACAAAAATTAGCATTGCGAGGAACGGAGTCGTTGTTTGTTGCAAATTTATATTTGATCAAATAACGGATAAATCCGCAACGTGAGACATTTGGTAGGAAGTATACTAATAAGCAAATATCGGGCATGGTGTACATTGACTTTTCAAAAATGCGTTAAAATGAAATTATGTTAGAATGCAACTTTAACTCCCCAGGCAGAGTTGAGGACTTAAAAGTGCTGCCACCTCACGGAGCCTGGGTAACCGAGGCTAATTCGTTGAATTGAATAATCTACTGTTTTATATTATGTATAACATCTACTGTTTTATATTATGTATAAATCACATAGCTGTTACAAGCAGTTTCTTTCGTTGTTCTTCAATATATTTATTAAATATGTATAAAGTATACGGCTATGTATTAAAAAGTATCAACATATGTAGCAAAATGTATGTAATTTTAGTCAATGTTGCGTTTATGTAATATAAACAAATTGTTTAGGAATCTACCAGGAAAGCAAATTATAAGTTTATAATGTACTGCATTTACTTTCAACACACCTGACAATATTTTCTTTTTTTAGAAAAATTGTTAACAATAAGCGAACAGATAATTAAGGAATAACATAACATGAAGATATGACATGTGTTTCATTTTATTAAAATGCCAATTTTTTTAGAACAAGCATTTGCTATTGTTCAGTATTTCTTATTTCAGTTCAGATTTGTATATACGATTAAATCCCAAACTTTATATAATTATTAGACATGTCAATATTTACGTTGTCTATCTTGAGAGTAGTAAGTCTTTCTAGTTTAAGGCCTTGGCAACAGCAATGTTCAAACACAATCGTTGTACAGTTTTTAGTAGTATCCAAGTAGTAGTAATCCCTCTGAGTTGATCGCTGGGGGGGCATTCTCCAAAAATGTCTGACAACTGACGTTGCAAATGCAATTTTCTTCATAGTTCTGTTAAACTCGGTAGCTATAACGTATATACTCTGCGGAATTAATTGTCGAACCATTTTCATTTAAATATAAGAATTAACCAAACGGCAGCTACATAATTACAACATTGTATTATCACGTGTTACGCCAGGTACAAAGGGTTCATGCTCGTTTAAGCGTGATTAGTTAATATTATAAATATATTTGAAAAGTGTTGCTTTTATTCGATATGTATTTTGTTTTCTTCATGCAAACTTTCAATTATGTTTTTTTTTTATAAACTTATAAACCCTGAAAATGTGGTTGTGATTATGGAATGAAAACAAAGCAAGTAATGTTTATGTAATGCGTGAACATATATACCACATCAACACGACTTTTGTAAAGGGCAAACATGTTTTCACGGCTGTTGATTAATGTTTTCGTGCAGGTGCACTCCTTTGTGCACGCCCACCACCACAAGTGCGTGACTTTGGGATTCGGGTGTGCTTGACGTTTAGCTGTTATCTCATCCACCCATCTCATTTCCCCAGACAAATGTGGTTTTGTTGGCATCCTAACAGAAGCTTTTATAACAGGACTTGTCTCTGACATAAAGGTAGGATCCTTTCACCATGAAGCTGTGTACATTCATGATGTTTGGCACTCGGTGCTGTTGCCATCTATCCATCTGGTGTTTCGCATTGTGAACGTCATTAAGTAAGTGGACTGGATTTCTTCACCATGGATTGAAACGAAATTTTCTGCAGAGTCCATTTGCACGGTACCCGTCTCCTCGTTAAGGTCACCCATGATATCATGCACCATAGCGTATGATTTGTGACGAATTCTTTGTGTTTGACAAAGACCGGGTATTCCTCGGATAACTTGTTCTTGAAGTCCGCAGCATCCTGAGTCACAAAAGAGATCTTCTTGTAACCTTTTTCCATATGGATTCCTTTCCATTCTGAGAGTGATGGAATCCGTGATGTTATGCAGTAGGGCATCGACGACTTCTGTTTCATACTCCACAAATTGGTCAGGATCAACATCGTCAAAACGTGCAATCAATCAATCAATCAATCAATCAATCAATCAATCAATCAATCAATCAATCAATCAATCAATCAATCAATCAATCAATCAATCAATCAATCAATCAATCAATCAATCAATCAATCAATCAATCAATCAATCAATCAATCAATCAATCAATCAATCAATCAATCAATTAATAATCAATTAATTAATTAATTAATTAATTAATTAATTAATTAATTAATTAATTAATTAATTAATTAATTAATTAATTAATCAATTAATTAATTAATTAATTAATTAATTAATTAATTAATAATAATTAATTAATAATTAATTAATTAATTAATTAATTAATTAATTAATTAATTAATTAATTAATCAATCAATTAACAATACAATCAATCAATAATTCAACAACAACAATAATCATATTCTTATACAATATCAATCAATCAATCAATCATCCAATCAACCAATCAACCAATCAACCAATCAACCAATCAACAATCAACCAATCAACCAATCAATCAATCAATCAACCAATCAATCAATTAATCAATCAACCAAACAATCAATCAAGTTTATTTCGTAACAACAACAAGAATACATTATACATCTACATGAGCAATCAAAACAAAAAGGTATTGTTACGTGTTGGTCACATGGAACATAACATAAACTTATGAATTACAGACACATATATACTTATACACGTAGAATCATGAAATCGCTATTCTCAATATAATTTATTTGACAATACAATTTATTTGACAACGGATTGGGGGAATGTTTTTAAAAACAAATGTGATAATCTTTTGTAAATCCAAACAGTTTGTCTTTTTAAATAAACGATTTTAGTTACACTCTACACATCTGGGATTTAGGCAGTGCACATGGTTAAGGTAACTAGATAGATAGTGTTTATATATCACACATTTGAATTTTTGTCGGGATTTGAGATTTTGAATCTTATAATCAATGTTATTCCATAGCTTTGTAAAATGATGTAAATGTAACTTAGAAGAAAACAAATTATGGGTTTTCCTTTACGTATTTGGTTGTGTTGTCTGGTAATTCTGGTATTAGTGGCTAGATTATTTGTTGGTATGTAATGTTCGAAGGATTTAGAGAGTGTTTTATTGTAATAGTCAAACATAAATAATGAGACATGCAACTTGTGTACGTCAGTCATTTAAAGTATATTTTCAGATTTAAAAATATGATCGGTGTGACTTCTATATCTTTTGTTGTTAATTATTCGTAAAGCAAGGTTTGCAACTTCATTACTGTTTCCATTACCCCAAGCTTGTACACCATAAGTTAAATGACTTTGAATTAAAGTATAATAGAGAGTTTATAAGGCATTATGTGGCAAGAAATTTTTCACTCTGTTAATTGCAAAAATTGATTTATATATCTTAGAACGGATTATATTAATATGTTTTTTCCATGTTAAGTGTTTATCAATATGTATTCCTAAAACCTTGACCGATTCGCCTTCGTTATCCTTTCAAATATGATTAACAATTTCATTGTTTATTTTGATACAGTTATTTACCTGATATTTGTTATTCGATGGGCTAAATACGCAACAATGTATTATGTTGTTAATTAAAGTATCAATATGAGGACCTGATGTGTATACAGTTCTGTCATCAGGAAAAGACAATATATTTAAAGACGAATAATTAATTATATCATTGATATAAATCAGAAATAAGATAGATTCAAGTACGAATCCTTCTGGCACTCCAGTTGTTATGTTTTTCTTAGGAGACTTACATTTGTGTATTTCAATGTACTGTTTTCGATTGGACAAGTAACTGGCAAACCATTTATGACTTAATCCCCGATTTGCATAGAAATGTAATTTATACAGCAAATTGTCATGGTTTATTGTATCAAATGCCTTTGAATGGTCCAGAAACACAGCCAATGTATGGTCTTTTGTTATTTCATATTTTGCATTTAAAATGTCCTTTAGCAAATGCAATATTGGGTGAATTGTAGAGTGTTTTGCTCAAAACCCATACTGAATTTTATACAAAATGTTTTATTTTCTACAAACACCATAAGTCATAGAATTGTTTCCGTTATTTTAGAAATCGCAGGTACGATACTTATAGGTATATAATTGTTAAACATTTTGGTGTTACCTGACTTATAAACGGGTACAACTTTGGCAGTTTTCAAGTTTTCAGGAACAGTTCCCGTGACAGTGGATTGATTTAGGATATGCTCAAGCGGAGTGGTTATTTCATGTATTGTTGCTTGTAGTAGTTTAGTGGATATACCAGCGAAACCTTCCGTGGATTTAGTTTTTAAATTACGTTCTATTTATGTTTGTTGTGTAGGATGCATGAACAAATTGACGGGATAGTTTCCCTTTAGGTGTTCTTCGAAATGCTTAACAGGAACACCTATTGAATCATTTATTGTTGTACCTATTCCAACAACAACAAAATTAAAAAATTCTTCTGTGATATGTTTAATATGTGTTTCCTCATGTCCATTTATGATGAAGGTTTCAGGGAACTTAGATAATTATTTTTGTTTATGCATTGCTTGACGTAGGTTTGCGTACTTCCAGCATGTCTGCATAATAAGCACTTTATGCTGCTCGTTTGACATTATTAAAAACTCTACTATAGTCTTTGTATTTACTGATCGCTTATGGACTAGCTCTACTTGGTTTCTTTCGAAGTAAATTTGTTTTTATTTAGCGACGAAGTCAATACACCCGAAATAATCCAAGGTTCTCGTTTAATATTAATTTTGTCTTAACCTTCACATGTTTAACTGGGCAGGATAGTTCGAAAAGTGATTTGTATATTATCATGAAATTATCATAAGCTTCATTCACATCAGCTGTGTATAACACAGTTGAGAAATCGGCCATAGGTAATTGATTTATAAAGGTTGCAATGTATCTTGGGTTCAACTGTCGTACCTTCAACAAATATAGATATACTGATATTTGGGGACGAGGTGTACCATATATTATGTGAAATACGGCAAAGTGATCGGCTATATCAGTGATTATAATTCCTGATTCATGATTAGGGTGAGAATGATTTGAATATATGTGACCTATATGTGTTGCAGAGTTTGACGTTATTCGTGTTGGTTTGGTAATATACGATATAAACCCTTGGGATATTACATTATTACATGAAGACATTGTTTTTGTGGGTAATAAAGCTTAACAAACTAATGTTGTAATCACCCATCAAATAAGCGATTTATCCTGTATTTCTATTATTTTGCTCATAAACATATCTATGTCTGCACGAGGAGCTGAATTAGGACGATATACTACACCTACTATAATTGGTTTGTTTTTATTGTTTTAAACTTCAACAAATATAGATTCAAAAACGTGGGGAATAAATATAGAGAGATCTTCAGGTTTAGTGTAGTACGATATATATATATATATATATATATATATATATATATATATATATATATATATATATATACCAACTCCACGATACCCATCACCATTTTGCAATCTAGTGTTAAACAGTAAACTGTGGTATTCATTTGTATTGTATTGCTGAGAATCCCGAATTCTTAATATTGTTGTTAAGTTATAGAGTTTGAGGCCACCTGATGATAAGTTGCAAAATAATTCTTGCACAGAATCCTCGTGCGCTTCTAAGCTGCGAAAATGTATGCATACCATTGAAAAAGAAACTCTGGTAGCCTTTGCGAATTCAACCGTGGACAAATATTTACAGTCATTGGGATTTAAAGAAAGGGGTGAGTGATTATATATATATATATATATATATATATATATATATATATATATATATATATATATATATATATATATTATATATATATATATATATATATATCATCTTCTTAAAATTAATTTAAATATATAAATTTGCAAAGTCAAAGCTTCGAGTTAATATTGTCACCCATTTAGAAAAAACCTATTGAAGGTATCATCTTAAAGGGAACCAAAAGGGAAATATTACGTGCTATGCACGTGAAAGAGCTAATAAAAAGCAACCATTCTGAACAGCTGAATGCAAGCCAGATCATAGACGTCATTGTCAATTCGCATGAACGATAATATAGGAACTAAGCTAAAGCTAAATAAGTTTTCAAAAGTACTGCCTTTCGAGTTTCGTAGCTACGCATGCAGTTCCTATTTTCAGGTTGACCGCTCTGAAAGTGCAAAAATGACTGCTATATTTTTCAGTAAATATATTATTCAAATATTAAAAAATAGCATTGCGAATGTTATTTCATTCATGTTATTTGTTCAGTGAGAGAACAAATTACAAATTATGTGTGCTGTATCAGTTCAGATACTCATACAACATTGATACTAGGACATGTTTCAGGTTTACAGTAAAGGATGAATAATTAGCTATGATGAGACATAACTTATGTGTTGTAAAAAACCACTTTGCAAATTTGCAATATTGCCTTTATTGGTAGTTTCTTGAAATATTGGGGACACACTGAGCATACTAGAAGAAACATTAACAGACTAGCATAATATACTAGATGGAACGTGGACTTGTAGATATCCCACAAGATCACTCTATCAAATACAACACTAGATTTTCAGGTAAACATTCGGTAAACATGTTTATTGGATAATATAATTTAAAGCACTTAATATAAGATACAACATGACACAAACAATGTAGCGATAAATGCTATTCTGGTCATTTTGTGAGATGAATGTCACAGTGTAGTGAAATGTTTGTAAGACGCAGTATTATTTTACCAATTATGTATTCAATACCACGTTTACCAACATTAGGAAATTGCATGACTGAGCACTGTCAACTCTAGTGCATTAACACTAAGTGATCATGCAATCAGTTATCATACCTTAGTTTATGTAATATGTATCACCACACAAACATACACACATATATATTCAATAAAGACATCAGCTGGAGCAGCATCATCATCTATCTATCTGTGCAAGCACTGTGCAATAATATGAATGCAGTTCTAGTGCATGCAGCTCAGTATCTGTCACTCCTGTCAGCAGTCACATTAAGATCTTAGTGAGTGTATGTCATCTGCCAGAAAACTTCTGTACTCTATCCATGACCCGTTCCATCCTTACAGTCCCATTTGCTTTCTTGATAAATCTATCCAGCCTAATCCTGACTGGGTGTTGATATTACCACTCACAACACACTGCACCATAGTAAATGACACTGATCATTATTACACTGTAACATATATGCTGCTTATTTGGCATTGAATGATCTTTTTTCATACAAAAACATAGTAAATTCAAACAGTCAATATTTAGCACTACAGCATATCCTGTTTATTTATTGGGATGGAACCATGGCTCTAGCAAGAACGTCCGGCCACGTCTTATCGAACCCTGACAACGTGGCTGTTTTCTGGTTAAAACGCAAGCAATTGGAGCTGCGGAAGACACTACAGCTGTATGTTTACCTGCAGATCCACCAGCCCATGGCAGACAGAAAGAGTGTACGGTGAATTACATCTTTGTCAGAACTCTGGCCGCTGCCCACAATGAATGTCCATGTCGGAATTGCAGTCCTTGGTACAGATATGCCCAAGCTAATGAAACAAGATCTGCTGGTGTCAAGAGTCAGTTGATTTGTTCATAATCAATCCAACTGCTTATTTACAAATCAAGTGATACTTTGTAAGGGCAGCAGTCAACAAGTGCTGAGTGTTATCCCATATTTTGTTCTCCGCTGAGAGCATAGAAGTTCCGTCTTATGGCTGGTATACACTGGTATGACTCTCTGTACCCTTCGACCAAGCCTGCCATGGATCCACCGGGTAAAATTGTCTGTATATGGCCGACTTGGACACCTGAAATAATAAGGCCTAAATAAATATATCAACTATCAGAACGAAACCATCGAGAACGAAACCATGTGATGCTGTGTCGAACCTTGGGCAAGTATGTTCACCCGTCATTGCTGCAATTCACTCAGCTGTGTAAACAAGTAACTGGCTATAGACAATGGTGGATATCTGTACACAAACCGTCTTGATTAATTAATTACAGCTTGGCTGGATGCTTCCCACAGTCATGAGATGGTGTTTAATTAAGTAGGTCTGCCAGGGAGAAAAGTGTAAAGCACTTTGACAAGGACAATGCTAAGCAGACATTGGGTCAAATACATTGACATTTATTTAAATACAAATACTCTTGAGGGATCCAAATACTTTTTATTCCTAAACATCAATTACAGATACTTAAAAAGTATTTAAATATTTTCAAATACAAATGTATTTGCCCCCATGTTTGAGGATTGGATACTGCACTATATAAGAACTGTGTTGACAGGTGACATATGAAAATGGAGGTAACTCAATCCATTATCATTGTAGAATACATGTTGTGTTTTTATAAAAATCATTGGAACTTTTTTAGTTCTGACATAGTGGACAACTGGGCATGCTACTCGAAATGTTCTAGAATGATCCTAAATCAGTTACTGTTAAACATTAATTGTTGGGTATATTTCTACTATAGAATAATGTGTGGTGTTTTCATTGTATGAAATATCATTTGTATTATATAAATGTTGTATCATGGTAGTTTGCTTGGTGTTCTGGTTGCTTTAATGTTATTGTCATTGTCAATAAATTGTGAGCAACACATTTCACTGTTTATAATACATGAACATATACTTACATTTTTGTTGGCAGATACATGTTGTCTAACCGGTTACATTTGGAAGCACTGTCTGCTCCAAACACATAATATAAAATCCATGGCCATTTGTAATATATCATGGCACATCTGAAACAGAACCTGATGTTTAAATGAGTTTTTCATGAATAAGAAATATTAGTAGCACAATGGAACTTGACAGCTGCTATTATGGTTACCTCGCCACCATTATGGTTACCTCGACAACAAAGTTGCATTGCAATTAAGATCACTGCAGAATATACATAAATATATCCACATATGTTATAGTTTAGAATATTTGTTCTGCTAGTTGTGTTACTTTTAGTAATTTACCCAGTTCAAATGGTTATTTTTAGTAGAGACATTCCACTGTACATATATTTCAGCTAAAAAACAACTTTTTTATTCAGCATGAAGTCGATTTCATAAAGAACATGGGTGGTGATTTTCTTTTTTATTTAGCCCTCCAGAATTATACTTCTAACCCTTTCCCCTTTTAAAAATACCACGCCTATTACAAAGTACAAGTTATATTGTGACAGTCCCTGAGAAGCACTGCAGGAGATAAGCATCCCCTAACATCTTGCTTTGTAATTTTAGAAGCCAGGCTACAGCCCCACCTGTACTGTTTGCTCTGTCAGTATGGTGTGAATGACTGGTCATATTTCCAACATCCAGAATCCTGACTGGGTCTGGGCGGTTAGCTGCTAAATCCCTGTCTATTATGTTTAATTAAGTGCAAACTGTAAACCTGTCTAAATCCACAACCATTCTGTGTTTGTCCCATCCAGACATGGGGTCAAATACATTGAAATGTATTTAAATACAAATATTCTTGAGGGATTACAAATACTTTTTAAATATAAATGTATTTAAATATGAATACATTGAAAAGTATTTCAAATACTTGTTCATATATTTTTCAAATACTTTTCATTTTGTATTACTATGTAGGTAAAAGAAAAGCAACACATATTGAGACATCTAGTTTATAGGCATAATTACTGTTTTGCTCATATGATGACAGGCACACCAGTGCTAGAGAGTATTGTTATTGCTAACTGCATCACAGTGACAACTGATTGAAAGAGGTAAAGGCCAAAATATATTGTTTGTATGTTAAGCCAGGAGGTCCATAATAAAATGCCTATGTTGCCCTCAGAAGAGACACTGTTAATCATTGCTACCATGTTGTGAGGAAGGCTCAACTTCAAAGTCAGCCAGGAAACCAGAATAACCTGGTGCCAAATTGAACCCTGACTAAAGAACAAAAGGGGATATTGACCTATGGTCACTGTTAGGTCCATCCTCTGGCTCTGAGCAAACAAAAAGTTGTGGTCACTGCAGGGCCAGGGGGAAGCCTGCTGTTAAGTGTCTTCATCAGTAATTAGCATTGTTGGGTGAAGTTGCAGTGCTTTAAAACAGTTTGGCAGGATTACATGTGACAGTGAAAAAGAAATGTTGATACTGACAATGTTTTTCCCAAAAAAATATTTGAACAAGTCAAATATTTTAGGAAAGTATTTAAATACAAATACTTTTAATTCCTAAACATCAAATACAAATATTTTTTAAAAAGTATTTAAATACTTTCAAATACAAATGTATTTGACCCCATGTCTGGACCCATCTGATATACTACTCTTTTGAATATGCCCCCCTGGTTTTGAAGTGTTGTTATTGTAATGTATTTGATCATGTGTATTTGAAATTTTTAAATGCCTCCTATTTGTATTTGATTCAGAAACCATAAATTAAATTATTAATCCAGCATTAAATGATTCATCCAATACCTGAGAAAGTCGTCTAATTATTAATAACAATAACATCTGGATAGTGGATAGCAGTAATTAGTTAGAACATTAGTGACACAACAACAGAACAAGAATGACACCTAGGGATTCCATGAAAGTCGCCTTTATGTTAGAAACAGGATATTCATTAAAGTAATCATAAAATTAAAAAACATTGTAAAGTAATGGTATTGATTGAGTATATTGAAAAGAAAATCTTTTTTGACTCAAAAAGTACTTTTTTTCTGAGACTGATTCTGATGTTAAAAGTAACTTTGTACCGAAAATTTGTTTTTCCCACCCCATCTTGGTATTTTTTAATGGCAAAAGCATTTAAACATCATAATGTGCATGGTGGGATCATCTGACTTATTTTGAAAAACCTTTGGGTTTTTTTTTTTTAATTACATTAGTGATTTGCACGACACAATGGTTGAGGGTAGAGAATTCCACTCATTGTGGTGGAGAAGAAACTGGTTCCAAATGTTTACCGAGTGTTTACCCGAAGATCTAGTGTTGTATTGGATAGAGTGATCTTGTGGGATATCTACAAGTCCACGTTCCATCTAGTATATTATGCTAGTCTGTTAATATTTCTTCTTGTTTGCTCAGTGTGTCCCCAATATTTCAAGAAACTACCAATAAAGGCAATAATATTGCAAATTTGCAAAGTGATTTTTTTACAGTACATAAGTTATGTCTCATCATAGCTAATTATTCATCATTTACTGTAAGCCTGTAACATGTCCTAGTATCAATGTTGTATGAGTATCTGAACTGATACAGCACACATAATTTGTAATTTGTTCTCTCACTGAACAAATAACATGAATGATTGAAAACAACATTCGCAATGCTATTTTTTTATGTTTGAATAATATGTTTACTGAAAAATATAGCAGTCATGTTGGCACTTTCAGAGCGGTCAACCTGAAAATAGGAACTGCATGCGTAGCTACGAAACTCGAAAGGCAGTACTTTTGAAGTTATTTAGCGAGTGATATCAAAGTGCCTATATTATCGTTCATGCGGATTGACTATGACGTCTATATCTGGCTTGCATTCAGCTGTTTTTTTGTGTTATTGACATGTAGCTTTACCTTATTTTTATGCTTCTGTTCATGCAAACGTGATATATACCATTCAAAGTAGGATAAAATAAAACAAATAATAATGAATAACAATATCGGACGGCCTAACTCGCTTGGACCTAGTTAGCGGCTCCATGATCCCGTGTACATACCTTCTAGAACGTTAACTGTGGTGGACGTTTACGAACAATATCAGTATGTACATAAGTCATCTCGACAGACATCGCAATGTGTCTAATGGTACAAGATTCAAATAATTTAGATACAGAAGACTTAATAATATTTACTAACCTTCTTGCGCGCTTTGATGACACGGACTTTAAGGCCGGTTCTGCGTGCTGAGTGGTCAGACCACGGTCAGACAACAGGAAGAGGCGCATCATGGACGCCTCTATGAAGCCGATGATTTCAGTAAAATTATCCACTTTGGAATTATTTTACTAATAAACCACTGACGTTAAAAATGTGATTACCGTTCAGAATGGTTGCTTTGTATTAGCTCTTTCACGTGCATAGCACTTAATATTTCCCTTTTGGTTCCCTTTAACAGACTAGCATAATATACTAGATGGAACGTGGACTTGTAGATATCCCACAAGATCACTCTATCCAATACAACACTAGATCTTCGGGTAAACACTCGGTAAACATTTGGAACCAGTTTCTTCTCCACCACAATGAGTGGAATTCTCTACCCTCAACCATTGTGTCGTGCAAATCACTAATGTAATTCAAAAAAAATTAATCCAATGGTTTAGCAAGTAAGTCAGATGATCCACCATGCACATTAGCGTGATGTCTCAATATGACATTTTGCCAGTTAACAATATACCAGAGATGGAGTGAGTACAATACAAATGTACTCGAGTACGAGTACGATTACTTTGAACATGCATGAGTACGAGTACTCAGAAAACAAATGTACTCGAGTACGAGTACGATTACTTTACAATATACTCGAGTACGATTACTTTACAATGTAATCATGATTACTTTAATGAATATCCTGTTTCTAACATAAAGGCGACTTTCATGGAATCCCTAGGTGTCATTCTTGTTCTGTTGTTGTGTCACTAATGTTCTAACTGATTACTGCTATCCACTATCCAGGTGTTATTATTATTAATAATTAGACGACTTTCTCAGGTATTGGATGAATCATTTAACGCTGGATTAATAACTTAATTTATGGTTTCTGAATCAAATACAAATATGAGGCATTTACAAATTTCAAATACACATGATCAAATACATTACAATAACAACACTTCAAAACCAGGGGGGCATATTCAAAAGAGTATCCAATTCAAATATGTAGTATATCAGATGGGTCCAGACATGGGGTCAAATACATTTGTATTTGAAAGTATTTAAATACTGTTTTAAGTATTTGTATTTGATGTTTAGGAATTAAAAGTATTTGTATTTAAATACTTTCCTAAAGTATTTGACTTTTTCAAATATTTTTTCAAATACATTGTCAGTATCAACATTTCTTTTTCACTGTCACATGTAATGCCTGCCAAACTGATTACCTTAATGCACTGCAACTTCACCCAACATTGCTAATTACTGATGAAGACACTTAACAGCAGGTTTCCCCCATGGCCCTGCAGTGACCACAACTTGTGATTGCTCAGAGCCAGAGGATGGATTAATACCTAACAGTGACCATAGGTCAATATCCCCTTTTGTTCTTTAGTCAGGCTTCAATTTGGCACCAGTTTATTCTGGTTTCCTGGCTGACTTTGAAGTTGAGCCTTCCTCACAACATTAGCAATGATTAGCAGTGTCTCTTCTGAGGGCAACATAGGCATTATATTATTATGGACCTCCTGGCTTAACATACAAACAATATATTTTGGCCTTTACGTCTTTCAGTCAGATGTCACTGTGATGCAGTTAGCAATAACAATACTCCCTAGCACTGGTCTGCCTGTCATCATATGAGCAAAACACTAATTATGCCTATAAACTAGATGTCTCAATATATGTGTTGCTTTTCTTATATTTACATAGTAATACAAAATGAAAAGTATTTGAAAAATATATGAAAAAGTATTTGAGATACTTTTCAATGTATTCGTATTTAAATACAAAGTATTTGTAATCCCTCAAGAATATTTGTATTTAAATATAAATTTCAATGTATTTGACCCCATGTCTGGATGGGACAAACACAGAATAGTTGTGGATTTAGACAGGTTTACAGTTTGCACTTAATTAAACATAATACTAGACAGGGATTTAGCAGCTAACCGCCCAGACCCAGTCAGGATTCTGGATGTTGGAAATATGACCAGTCATTCACACCATACTGACAGAGCAAACAGTACAGGTGGGGCATATGGCCTGGCTTCTAAAATTACAAAGCAAGATGTTAGGGGATGCTTATCTCCTGCAGTGCTTCCCAGGGACTGTCACAATATAACTTGTACTTTGTACTAAACAGGAGGGTGAGGTGATGTGGCTTCTCTGGGAAGAGAAGGTATTAATTAGGGAAATCTGACTGAATATTTATTTAACTGAAATGCTCAACAGTAATAGAAAATGAATACCTTGATTATTATTACATTTATTAGATTACTTCTAATATTGCCATTTTTATCTGTCTAATATATTTGCTTGCAACTGTTCATATGAAAAATATGTAATCGTGAGAAGTAATCGTGAGTACGATTACTTTGGTAATGTACTCGAGTACGAGTACGATTACTTTCCTACTCGAGTACGAGTATGAGTACACGAGTACGATTACTCCATCTCTGCAATATACATTGTCATAGATATTCCTGTTCGTTTAATATTTTGAGGTGCCAACATTTGTGTTTATTGGATAATATAAATTAAAGCACTTAATATAAGATACAACATGACACAAACAATGTAGCGATAAATGCTATTGTCATTTTGTGAGAGGAATGTCATAGTGGAGTGAAATGTTTGTAAGACGCAGTATTATTTTACCAATTATGTATTCAATACCACATTTACCAACATTAGGAAATTGCATGACTGAGCACTGTCAACTCTAGTGCATAAACACTAAGTGATCATGTAATCAGTTATCAAACCTTAGTTTATGTAATATGTATCACCACACAAACATACACACATCTCTATTCAATGAAGACAGCAGCTGGAGCAGCATCACCATCTATCTATCTGTGCAATAATAAAGGCAACTCAGTATCTGTCACTCCTGTCAGCTGTCAAATTAAGATCTTAGTGAGTGTATGTCATCTGCCAGAAAACTTCTGTACTCTATCCATGACCCGTTCCATCCTTACAGTCCCATTTGCTTTCTTGATAAATGTATCTAGCCTAATCCTGTCCTGGTTGTTGATATTGCCATTTCCAACACACTGCACCAAAGTAAAGGACACTGTTCACTATTACACTGTAACATATATGCTGCTTATTTGGCGCAGATTGAATGATCTTTTTTCATATAAAAACATAGTAAATTCAAACAGTCAATATTTAGCACTACAGCATGTCCTGTTTATTTATAGGGATGGAACCATGGCTCTAGCAAGAACGTCCGGCCAAGTCCTAGCGAACCCTGACAACATGGCTGTTTTCTGTTCAGGACGCAAGCAATTGGAGCTGCAGAAGACACTACAGCTGTATGTTTACCTGCAGATCCACCAGCCCATGGCAGACAGAAAGAGAGAATGGTGAATTACATCTTTGTCAGAACTCTGGCCTGGCCGCTGCCCACAATGACTGTCCATGTCGGAATTGCAGTCCTTGGGACAGATATGCCCAAGCTAATGAAACAAGATCTGCTTGTGTCAAGAGTCAGTTGATTTGTTCATAATCAATCCAACTGCTTATTTACAAATCAACTGATAATTTGTAAGGGCAGCAGTCAACAAGTGCTGAGTGTTATCCCATATCTTGTTCTCCGCTGAGAGCACAGAAGTTCCATCTTATGGCTGGTATACACTGGTATGACTCTCTGTACCCTTCGACCAAGCCTGCCATGGATCCACCAGGTAAAACTCTCTGTATATGGCCGACTTGGACACCTGAAATAAAATAAGGCCTAAATAAATATATCAACTATGTACAGTGGCGCAGTGGTTTAAAGCTTTGGACTCGGCTTCAGACTCTCAACTACGAGAACGAAACCATGTGGTGCTGTGTCGAACCTTGGGCAAGTCTGTTCACCCGTCATTGCTCCAATTCACTCAGCTGTGTAAACAAGTAACTGGCTATAGACGATGGTGGATATTTGTACACAAACCGTCTTGATTAATTAATTACAGCTTGGCTGGATGCTTCCCACAGTCATGAGATGGTGTTTAATTAAGTAGGTCTGCCAGGGAGTAAAGTGTAAAGCACTTTGACAAGGACAATGCTAAGCAGACATTGGGTCAAATACATTGACATTTATTTAAATACAAATACTCTTGAGGGATCCAAATACTTTTTATTCCTAAACATCAATTACAGATACTTAAAAAGTATTTAAATATTTTCAAATACAAATGTATTTGCCCCCATGTTTGAGGATTGGATACCGCACTATATAAGAACTGTGTTGACAGGTGACATATGAAAATGGAGGTAACTCAATCCATTATCATTGTAGAATACATGTTGTGTTTTTATAAAATCATTGGAACGGTTTTTTAGTTCTGACATAGTGGACAACTGGGCATGCTACTCGAAATGTTCTAGAATGATCCTAAATCAGTTACTGTTAAACATTAATTGTTGGGTATATTTCTACTATAGAATAATGTGTGGTGTTTTCATTGTATGAAATATCATTTGTATTATATAAATGTTGTATCATGTTAGTTTGCTTGGTGTTCTGGTTGCTCTAATGTTATTTTCATTGTCAATAAATTGTGAGCAACACATTTCACTGTTTATAATACATGAACATATACTTACATTTTTGTTGGCAGATACATGTGAAAGTTGTCTAACCGGTTACATTTGGAAGCACTGTCTGCTCCAAACACAGAATATAAAATCCATGGCCATTTGTAATATATCATGGCACATCTGAAACAGAACCAGATGTTTAAATTAGTTTTTCATGAATTAGAAATATTAGTAGCACAATGTGGAACCTGACGGCTACTATTATGGTTACCTCGCCACTATTATGGTTACCTCGACAACAAAGTTACATTGCAATTAAGATCACCGCAGAATATACATAAATATATCCACATATGTTATAGTTTAGAATATTTGTTCTGCTAGTTGTGTTACTTTTACCCAGTTCAAATTGTTATATTTAATAGAGACATTCCACTGTACATATATTTCAGCTAAAAACAACTATTATTCAGCATGAAGTCGATTTCATAAAGAACATGGGTGGTGATTTTCTTTTTTTATTTAGCCCTCCAGAATTATGCTCCAAACTTTCCCTTTAAATATACCACGCCTATTAAAAGAACAATCAATATTGACACCACATAGTTAGATAATTAATCTTTCCCCTATATGGCTATAGTTCTACTGGTGTGTTCTATTTATATCTATGATTGACACACATCTGTTTCATAGCCGCACATGTCATGCTATATCAATAATACAAAAGCATGCCACAGTCGCTACTGTTAATATAATAATGTCCAGTATTTGAAAAACAACAATTAATCTGCATTTTTGTCACAGTTGTGGACAATTTGGAAATTGATTCCTGAAAACAGTTTTAAGCTAGGGCGAAGGACCGAGCCTGTCACTCTGTGTGGGTGTCAGGCTGACATAAATCGGAGAGCCATGCGCATGATATGATATTTGTTTCAAATTGGGAAACCTCACGTTGTGTATAACATATCCGACACTACACCACTGATTTGGAGAATAATACACGGCATGGCTGTGACTAAGAAGAAACTCGCCGAATCCCGGGATCGAATGCGAGGCCATCAAAATACCTGTCAGTGTTTCGAAGTTTCAGCGAGTTTCGACCACTTGTCAATGTCGCCTCGGCTTGTTACTCGCCTCTGCATTTCGGCTTCCGGCTGGTCTTGTTTACCAGCGCGTTCAGTTCTATCTTGAAAATGTTGGCCCTTATCGTTGCAACCGAAATTCAGCTATTTCTGAACGAAAATCATGTTCGCTTCCCACGCCGGGTACACGAAGCGGATGTAAACATCGCGACGCGCCTCCTGGCGATTATTTTAACGGAATTTTAATTTAATTTAACGGAACGCGCCAAACATTCGCTACGTCACACATCAGTCAAAATGGCGCGACTTACGAACTTTGATAGAAAAGGTGTTCAGATTTTTTTACTAATAAACCACTGACTTTAAAAATGTGATTACCATTCAGAATAGTTCGTTTTTATTTTCTCTTTCACGTGCATAGCATGTAACTTTTCCCTTTTGGTTCCCTTTAAAGATCCTAATAATTTAGGCCAGTTAAGTAAAAGAATAACAAATATTGATATGTAATTATATTACTCTGAATGACATAGACATATTACAATAATTTCAAAGCATATGTCCATCATATGGCAAACGAATGCTACTAGACACCCTATTATCGTCGTGCGGTGGGCGATACATTGGGTACATTCCGAGTTTGGGCGGCCAATCTCGGAATTCCGAGATGGGCAAAGATGGCAGACGGCCAATACCGGTATTGACAATTATTCCGAGAATGGACTAACAGTTGTTAAAGGGCGCCTAACAGTCGTGACGTCATTCTTCGTCGAAATGGCGTAGCTCATAGTATTTCGATGGCTGGGTGTTCAAAAATATTTTTCTGGGAAACCGCTGGCGTTAAAAAAATTGAGTATATGTGGAAATTGTTACTTTATATTAACTCTATTAGGTGTATGCCACGAAACCGTTGCCTTTTTTGCCCTTTTTAAGGCCATATCCTAGGATAAAATCTTCTCAGCCATTAATAACAAAATGGTTGATGCTTTTCAAATGATGATACCGCCTAAATATTAAAATATCGCATAACACGACATAAAAAGCCAAATTTAAGTTGTACCATTTTAAGGAAACTCCCGAGGATACCAGGTTTGGATTTATTGCTCTAGCGTGACGTCAGTCGTGATTTTGCGTAATCTAGTGCAGCGGCGTCGCGCGGTGTCATGCAAATAGCGGTGTGAACGCTGGCGATACTGGCAATGTATTCCACAACTGTATTCACAATTCCCAACGTACATTTCCCGAAAACAGACTTTTTTCAAGCCGGCACAGCGACAACTCCCGTTTATTGGCAATTTTTGTTTTTTATCATTTTTTTGATTTCGGGGTTGTCGTTATATTGCATAATACATACGTATGTTTAGAGTTATTAAAATTGTTTTTGGGCGAAATATGATATCTGGTACCGCGTAATAATCACGCCACCGAGGCTATAGGTCAGTTACACACCCGATTGTTACGTCTTTGTCTACACATTTGCAGGGCCGAGGACTTAGAGAGAACAAGTGCCCTCTTTACCACTGCAAGACTCGCGCTTGTGGTCTCTCACACTCGACGTCTTTGCCAAATTGTTCGTCTCAGTTCCAGTTAAATAAGATTTACAAGTAGCGATTTGCAAGTGGCGCCACAGGCCAACATTCCGTCGCACTTGCACTGAAACCATGTTTACAAGTAGCAGACCGTATAGTGATTATAGGTTTGAGTTGTCTTAGGTTTCGAGCTCAACAAGTTCAAGTTAGTGTCTTATTTAGTTACTTAGCACTGCAATAGTCAGTGGCGTTTCTTGGGGGGGGGCACAACTATCCAATTGTCCCAGAGAAGGTAGCATGGGCCACACAAATCTGCAATTTGTTCGGCTGAGCCGGTGCTACACGACACGACATTGGAAGGATGGGGTTGTTGTTGTTAATGTTTTTTTTTCACGGCGATGTTCATAATGTTTTGGTCCACACTTCCGCTGTCGTTCGTTCGCTCGCTCGCTGGAACCTGACACCGGAAGAAGGGTGTGTGCTATTGATAAGAGTTCGCAGCAACGTGCTAAGTTCAAGTTCATAATGTCTCTGAGGACGGCATTTCAGAACATCTATAATAGACATTCGAGTTAATCAAGTCAAGTTTGTAGTTCCTATGTAGGCCTATGCACGCATTAATAAGGATTTATTTTGCATATGATTTCGCGGCACATCGTGTATTATTTATAAAGCGATATTAGTTGCCGTACTTAGGTAAAGCACTGTGCTCACCTGTAGTTGTACTGTAGTGACTTTATTACACACTCTCACCGAATCTTTATTTAAGCTCAAGGTGGATTGACAAAGGTAAGTTTAAAAAGGTAATATCCAGTCTTTAGGACTGCTCAAGACGTTTCATTTTCTATTCCCTGACAGACCTGTTCAATCGAACGCCATCTTGACTTTTCTTAGAAACATTAGCCACGCTGCATTTAATGGGAAGACTATTCGTAAACAAATACATTTCACTGTCTATAGCCAAATATTAATTATTGATACAGCTGAGTGAATTAGGACAGTTTAGAGGGAGCGAAGTTGCCCAGGGTTCGACGCGACAGCAGATGATTCGGGGTTCTTTCGATTACATTTGTTATCGAATTTAAAGAATGAACATTGCAATTCTGTATAGCTTATAAAGAAATAATATCCACTTAGTTGGTTGGTTGCACAATAATTGGAAGAAACGCCAAGGCTAAGGCGTGTAACTTTATTTTTAATCAAATAAATTAGCCAAGCTTATGAAAACATATCGGGAAATAAATAAATGCTTCTTTAACAAACAAGATGACAAAATGTGATGCGCACGTTTATGCGCAAGTCATCAATAGCGCGCCCGCACACACACACACGCACACACGCACGCACACACACGCACACGCGCACGCACACACACACACGCACGCACACACAGCATAGTTTTTATTATTAATCATGTTCGTCTTAGAGTGCATATCGTGTTTCTCTTTGTTACCACATCATTTAGTGAAGTAATCAACAAACATAGTTGACATTATATTAAGTATTAGCTATGTTAATACCTGTTTGCCCAGCACACGCAACGGCGTCGTGAACCGTCGTGCAAACCTAGAGATGAAGTAGACGCAGGTCGTAAGATCACGTGGCGTACAGCCCTCTACCATAACCGGAAGCAGAATTTGAAAATCGTGCACGCCATTGTGACGGAGTAAATCATCTTCAGTCGCATCTCGCTTTACAGTCACCTGGCTAATATAACCACCTCGCAATTAAGGTCACCATGGGATAGTCCCAAATAAGTTACGTGACAACAACACAGAGCAAGTTGGTTGAACTAATACGGTCACATTGCTTATCATGTCACTTTTCCCAGTGGTTTTAATAATAGTGAGCATCCAGTGAACAGTATGAGATATTTTCACTTTTGAACAACGTGTTTATTGTATTACAGTGACGTCATGGAATTGCATCCATTGACGAATGGAATGTCATGTGTCACAACCTCAGAGGTTGACACGAAATAGTCCAGGAGGAAATGTTGTATATGCTGGCTGGCGGCAGAGCATTGTTAGCGATGAGTGATGAACAAGTCACGTGTTTCTCAAAGGGAGACAGTCCGTTTCTCTACCCGGAATGCGAAATTAGGCAAGCTTCCTGCGTTGTTATTTGTGGTAGGCCAAATCGCTTAACTTCAAAGTGTTGCGTTAATTCCAACTTCAGCAAAGCGCATTTTAAAACTGGATGGTTTGCTTACCATTTAAACATGCAGCTTTACAATTTCAAATGATGTTACCGTCTTAATAAATACAGTTTGGTATGGTTATATGTGTAAATAGTGTAAAAGTTGCACTTGAGCAAAACCAGTTTACATAAAAGGCAGCAATACTCGTGTAGTCTGTCAGGCTTTTACATTAGTCATTTTGAGTGTCCCTCTTAACATACCATGCAAATGAAACTGTGACCATTCAGCTACGAGTTCATGTTGTATGTTGACAGTCGGTGAAAGCAAACACGTACACACAATTGCATCGTTTTGTGTCCTGTGTTTTGTGTTGTCATAGCATCTGCAAACTGAACTTGAACATATTTTTATAGACTTTAGTACATGGGAAACATGATTTGATTTTCATTCGATGAGCGAAAATGAATGTTTTTTTTACTGGTGTTTGGGTACATCTTATAAATCGTTTGGTAAATCTAATAAAAAGTAATGTTCACTTTACTAGGACATTTGCACATAAGGATTTTGATGTTGTTTTTACCTAATTACAATTGCTTACAAGTTGAATGTTGCGTAATGTTACGATTCCTTGATAAAATTAACAAACAATACGACCAATCCAGGTAGCAACAATATCTCGATATACCAATAAACGCACAAACAGACACACACGTGCGCGCGCCCCGAGCACACACACACACACACACACACACACACACACACACACACACACACACACACACACACACACACACACACACGCACGCACGCACGCACGCACGCACGCACGCACGCACGCACGCACGCACCACACTCACACATACACACACGCATGCACACTCACACACACACACATATACACACGCACGCACACACACTCACACACACATATACACACACGCATGCACGCTCACACACACACACGCACGCACGCACGCACGCACGCACGCACACACCTTCCGACAGTGCAGTGATGCTGTTCCGATCTACGCCACCGAATATAAACACTTGGTTCCGCCTCTAGGGAAGGTCTTTGGCAAGCTTTAAGGGTGCCATGGGATGTGTTGTGTTCCCTAGACTACCCTCTTTGGGTCCACAGCTTGGGTGTTGAACTCCGTCTCTGCCATGCTTTCGACACACAACCGTGGTTGCATTCCTAGCCGATAGATGTCGCACTTGTTATGTATATCAGTACACATTTCGTCTGCCACTCCAACAAACCTACTCTTGGCGCCACTGGGGAAGAGCTTCGCAATCAGGAATTTATATTAGCTTCTTACATATCGAGTGTCGTCGCTTGTGCTAGAACACAACGTCGAGGCAGTCGGACAGATTTGTAATTACCTGTCTTCTCTGCAGCTGGTCTACAGGTAGGTAAATGTCGACGGCTGTTGTGTAGCACAGTGTACAGAGGAGGCGGATCGCTGGGCTTGTGGCAGTGAGTCCCCAGGTTTGGGAAGGGGTGTGCATTTTTGTGTCAGTGTTTTTGTTTGAGGGTTGAGATAATATTATCCCTCACTATTAAACGACAGGGGTGCATGTTTGGGTGGTATTTGAGGTTTTTTGACAATATTCCGGTTTGTAGCGAGCCCCGCCATATGGAAACCATCTCAACATTATCCCCTCCATCTTCTTATGTCATGACCCGAGAGAAAGCGCGACAGTGTGTGTGTGTGTGTGTGTGTGTGTGTGTGTGTGTGTGTGTGTGTGTGTGTGTGTGTGTGTGTGCGTGTGCGTGCGTGCGTGTGTGCGCGTGTGTGGGTGTGTGTGTGCGCGTGCGCGTGTGTGTGTATGAATATGTGTGTGTGTGTGTGTGTGTGTGTGTGTGTGTGTGTGTGTGTGTGTGTGTGTGTGTGTGTGTGTGTGTGTGTGTGTGTGTGTGTGTGTGTGTGTGTGTGTGTGTGTGTGTGTGTGTGTGTGTGTGTGTGTGTGTGTGTGTGTGTGTGTGTGTGTGTGTGTGTGTGTGTGTGTGTGTGTGTGTGTGTGTGTGTGTGTGTGTGTGTGTGTGTGTGTGTGTGTGTGTGTGAGTGTGTGTGCGTGTTTGTATATATGCACACGTAATTATTATATGTCGACTGTTCACGATAAAATAACTGACGAATACTGCGACTGGTACATAATTAACTAAAGATATACCAACACAAACATACACTGATAATCATACCCAGTTTCGGAGACTGGTAACAAATAATACAATCAGTTGGAACGGTCATAGCAAATATATGTGTAAAAACCTAAGAGTGTCTGCATTTTCTCTAAAGTCAAGAACAAAGTGAACAAAACAACTTTAATTAACATTACACCTTTATACACCATTGTATTAGCTATAATTTAATAATTCATTTCCAACACATGTATCTAAAATTCATATATTGCATTGTGTGTGTATGTAGGTAGGTGTGTGTGTGCGCGCGCTCATGTTACCCATAGTGTAGGTCCTATGTTTGCGGTTACAACGTAGTTGATATTTTAAGAAAATGTATAGTGCTATTTTCTTATAGGACGAACATTTTCCATAGACAAAGTTGTGCTGCTGATACAGCTGCGACGTTTTCTTTCAGTCGTCTCCCTTTACTTAAACTGCTCAATGTTGACTGAACCCATCGCCGATCTAGTTCGTTGACGGTCAAGTGGGCCCTGTGTAGTGCTTGGATGGTCTAGGTGCAGATTGTTAAATGGAAATATGCGTCCATATTAAACACTTAGAGCCGGCGAGAGAACTGACTTTGATCGCTGCTGAGTACTGTGTGTAACTTGCAAAAGTGCCAATAACCTTACGTACGTCACAGCCGACTATAACATGGTGTAACTATCTTTGTCCACTTTCGCCGAATTTTGACCTGACTTGATATGGTGTTCATTGCACGTGATTGTTCTATCCAGGTAGGCCTTCACTTATTGTGCCAGATTAATTACGTACTCCGCAATTCACCGAGTTATTTCTCGAACCGTGTTTAAAATATATTTTCATTCCACTCTTGAACCGCTGCTTCTTAGTAATAATGTCTATCCTATGTTGATATATATATATATATATATATATATATATATATATATATATATATATATATATATATATATAAATATATATGTGTGTGTGTGTGTGTGTGTGTGTGTGTGTGTGTGTGTTATGATATTCACCTTCGTTAGTGTATATATATATATATATATATTATATATATATATATTATATATATATATATATATATATATATATATATATTATATATATATATATAACACAACTAATCGTCTTCCGGCGGTCATACTCATACTCATGGCAGTCGGCTTTTATATTACTCGTTAACCTTGCTCCTCAGAATCTCTCTTTATCTGCTCAGTTCAACTGTACTTGTTAAGTACTTGTTAAGTACAGTTTAGTCATTTGTGTTGTCTTCGCCACGGAGTAAAGTGTAAGGCGCCTTGCTCAGTTCAGAGGACCGGATACGGTGAAATATGCAAGTGTTTACAGTTTAGTGGTGAACCGAACAAGTGTCGCGGCAAAGCAAGAACACGGTTTATCGCCACAAATCCTCGAGCCCTCGTATAACACAACCATCAATAGTATGGTATGTGCATAGTATTATTATGTAGAGCCTATGTTCGTTAACCAACGATGGGTTGCAACAAAGCGTCTAGCTGCAGTTGTTTCAGAGGTTGCTAATGAGAACAATGATTCAAATGTATTGCCTATTTTAGTGACCTCTACGTACACGATATGTGTTCGTGACGATTACAAAATATTCGTTGTGTAATGATTAAGGGATGCGTATGAGCTCAATGCCGTAACGAACCAAGCGCCTAGAACGTTGTACACATATTAGTTGAAAATGTCACCCTTTGACTGCAACTATGGTCTTTCTATTTAAATTGAGTAAAGGACTGTCTTTCTACGTGAACTCAACTTATTATATATCCTACTGTACCCTGCAATCTGAACGCAACGAAACAATAGCCATTTGCTGATTTTGCATGTTAATAATTCATTCCAAACTCATTAGTGGTGCTCACATCTGAACGTTTTATTGTCGTAGTTTTGCTTTGTCTGAAAACAAATACGAATTCGACTTTGTTGTGTTAATCGAAGAAGGTGTTGTTTGTTTACAGGCATCCTAAGCATGACCGGGCAAGGGATACTATCGATCGTGTTACTTCTAACGCTCATTGTTGACACCACATTAAGTTGTACGTATATTATACACATCAGCAGTATATTACATGTTGCAAATAAGTAACTTAATGCAACAATCATGGGCAATCTTTGAACAATGTTTTTCTTATTAATTTGAAGTTTAGGTATTAGCATAAGTAATGCAATTAATTACAATGTTATCACGCCCATGCAGACATAAACGTACGCCTGTATGCGCGCTGTGCGCGTGCGCGAGCACACACACATATACACACACAAAGAAACATATACACGCGCATGCGCACGTGCATACATCCGGATGTTTGACATTTATACAAATGCCTTTCTTACTTACTTACTTACTTACTTACTTACTTACTTACTTACTCGCGCGTGTCTGCCCCTTGTACAACTGCATTATGATAGTTATTATTCTAGACATTATTTAATGTATTCTGATTCTTTGCAGGTGTACAATTGTTTAGTTGTTATGGAGTTTAGATTAAGTGTGGGGTTCGTCGGGCCGCAGCGGTGCTGGTCCGGACGGTTTCTTAGGTGTCTGTCCCTTGTGCTACGGTGCTATGACATACGTTTAGGCATACAGTAATGAATTATTATTGTTATTCTACATGTTTACCAACCAGGGGATAGTTCTTTTATTAATTATTAATAAACAACATCACGAGGATTGTGGGGGGAGGTGGCCACAGTAGCGGGACTGCGGGCTGCACCACAGTTTCGCAATGCCCTGCTTAAATTGTATTTTTTTATTTCAGACCATATTTTCTCACTGCATATCTCATGTTTTCCCAGTACAACAGGATCCCTCTTGCATTTAAATGTACACCATCTACAAAAAATATATAAAAAGGAAAAATAACAAAAGAAATTGTTTTAATCAATTTTTATTTTTTAACAGAACAAAATGGAGAACATCAAACATAGTCGATCTTGCATAAATATAATTGTTTAATGTATATTGACATGGAAGTGTAACGGCTGCATGCACTCCTGTGCTTCCGGTTTTCGCGTATTCTTTTTCAATATATATTTAACTTTTGGGCCCTCCCCCCTCCCTTTTTCGGTATACCCTATAGCGGAAAGGATTACACTGACTGATCAGTCATCATGAACTTAGAGTTCACATCCGCCACCTATAATCCGTTGCCAGTGCATTAGGGTCATTGTTCATGTTCCAAAAATCCTAAATAGAGGATACTTGAACTAAGTACACCCATTTCCCATAAATTTTTTAAATTTTTTTCCCCCCCCACTTACTTACT
>JAODUO010000285.1:132500-135000 GCA_025642075.2 Ridgeia piscesae
CAGGATAAGGTATATATTATTGACCTCATCTTCTTCAAATAAGTCGTGTCACGTTTTGTAAAAGTTAATATGCTAACTAGTCTGATCTTACATGCATATTATGCATTTCGTATTATTTACCGCCAACGCCATAGCAAATATTGCTTTTTCGACCACGTGCACTACGCGTGCTTCTTAACTCATCTTCTCGATTAGTTTTCCTCATATATATATATAGGCATGTTCATCGGATTGAGTAGAACACATTTGATAAGAGAAAGCAATTTCGCCAAACGGAACACAGGAGCCTGTGGTAACATCAGCCAAACTATGCGTAGCATTAAAGGTATGTGTAGTTCCATTTTTTATCTGTAAATGTTTCACCGTAGTTAGTGCAGTTAATATTAGTTACTTCTAATGAAACACACGTTATGTGTCCAAGGTCTGAACCATGCAGTTTAGAGTGTACGAGCTGACAATTTATTGAAAACCTAACGGTTCTATGACGGTTACTGCATAATATATATACCAACACATGTGTAGATGACAGCGAGTCAGTCTAGTGGCATAGTGGCTAGTGCACCAGCTGTCAATCTATTCATATAAGGGCAACACTCCCCTGTGCAGTTAGCAGGGTTTGGCTTCCCTTCTGGGGTGTACCAGGGGTTAACTGATGGGGTGATTAATTGACCAGTGGTTGGAGTTGCCCTCAGGAGTAAAGATTTGGTAACTGGTCAATTTACCCCCTTGGGAGGTATTTACGCTAGAGAACATAGTTTGGTTTAATGCATTTAATACTGAAGGTTTATGTGTATTGTATTGATTATTGTTACACTTTGTTTATCTTTTAGATGAATATTAACCTTATGTGCATGTATTAGCACTTTAAACCATTCGTATTCAAATGTGTGACTTAAGTAGAGTAGGAACACATTCCATCAGACAAGTAATCCGTCCCTCTCCCCTTTCTAAAATCGGCTTGACGCCCCTGCCTACAACACTATCAGATGGCAGATTCAACATCCACAGAGAGAGGAGATATATAAGAATACCAAGCCGCATAGACGGGACGAGTTTTTAGTGTACCGTGGGCCACATAATCATGGACGACAACGTCTCTTTTTACTACAGATGTTTAATAACACTGTAAACACTGCGAACAGAAATTACTCTGGGCAAGTTCTGTACCAAAGATACCCTCGATCGGGGAGATGGAAGTAAATCTTGTGCAAGGGTTGCAGGAGATTGAACGCATCTATGAAGAAATGAAGATGCTATCGCCGCTGCATCTGATCAAACCATCCTGTGGCGACAGATCGAGCCACATCAGGTGTGATAATACACACCACAGGGTGCAATCTATATAGCCTTTAATTACCATTCAGTTACTGTATGCGTTGAATTTGCATATAGGGACTATAATGTTATTGTAGTATTTTACAAGAGATCAGCAATGGATATGTATTATCACATGTATAATTATTATGTCATTGTGTTAGTACAACTGTTATGTTAGTATATAAATGGTGTGTTACTGAGCCAATGTATTCATGCACTCTAGAATAGTATGTTATACGACACATATAGTATAGTTATTGTTAGCAGTTTAGATAATAGTTTGTAATTTCTGTTCGCAGTTTTTACGGTGTTATTAAACATCTGTAGTAAAATAACACGTTATCGTCCATGCTTACGCGGCCCACGGTACAACATGTTTTTGTTTTATGTTTTTCTGTCTTTTCTCGGAAGAAATCAGATTAAAATGATGCTATGTAAATGGAACATCAGTATAAGTTGTTTGCTGTTCGAATGTTTGTTTGTTTGTTGTTTACAGGGCTTGTAAACATTGTCGGACAAAGCCTAATATCGGTCGTGTTGGTGATGCTTTGCATGGATATGGCCTATGGTGTTGACAACGGCTTTGCTTGTACGTAGACTATTTAATGTGAAATATACAAAAGCCCCTCTCCCTTTATTTTTAAACTCTTTCTCCTTTTTGGTACCACACATATTTTATATTCACAATGATTGTTTTCTCTCTTTGTCAATAATTGCCTGACATATAAACGCTCAGTCTGTCCATGAAATGATATCGCAAGTGAAACATTAACTAATTAACTGTCGTATTCATAAAACGATAATAATAGTCATACCAACCTGTCAATTCAATTGTTGCATTTGTATTCGAATGTTCATGATAGGCGTTATTTGCTCATGCGATATCTACATTATGATTTCAGCAAACGAACATCTCACTTGCACAAGCCAAATAACAGATGTCAACGATGCAACCATAACGATGAAAACAACCGCTTCAATGACTTGTCAATGCAACGTCTTCTGCAAGAGAATGCCGTGGATGGACTTTGCATTTCAACTCAAAGTAAAGGTGGATGGATTTGAACCCAACGTTTGTATATCCTCTGTTGGTAGACGCAATAACTTGAAAACACCGAGGAAAACCGAATGCATGTACAGAGACACCGCCTTCAGTAGAGATGTGATGTTCTGTGGAGCTTAC